>JABVXU010000031.1:0-309634 GCA_013365365.1 Cruorifilaria tuberocauda
TTATTTGATATACCTTAATATCTTAATTCTACCTTAACACACTTTAATATACCTTGTTCGTTCACTCAAATAATATACTTTAATCGTTCATTTACTTGGTATAATACCTTAATATACCTTAATCCTACCTTAATACCTCAATATACTTAATATACCTTAATCGTTCACATAATATATTCTAATCGTTCATTTATTTGAATAAATTTTTTTTTATAGCAATAAAAATTATAAAGATAATTCTAAATATCTTGAAGAAAATAATTGGAAAATCTGACTTACGTTTAAATCTATATGATTAATTCATGATTAAACCATGAAAATTTTATGATAAGTTCGTAGTATGAATAGATAAAATGTCTTTTTTATTTTCCTTCACTAGTCATTGATTCAAATTTCAACTAAAAATTATTTCATTAAAATTTTATTTTTTGACAAATTTATATTATGTCATTTTATAATAGAAATATATTTCAAAATTAATTTTCTTTCTTCTTTAATTTCTATTCTCAAAATTAATTTATTTAAAAAAAAAAATTTATTTTATATTTTATAACTTAACTTTAATCGTTGTAAGGAAAAAAAGAACGAATCATGAATACTAAAAAGTGTGAATTTAAGCAGGCAAAAAAAAAAGAATCGTTATTGATAAAACTTTTTTTTCCTCCCATCCATTTATTCATCTGAATGACAATAAAATTAAAACTTTGTCCTGCTCTCTCTCTCTCTCTCTCTCTTGTTTTTTTTTAAGACATCAATCTTGAGAATATTCTTGAGAATACCCTAAAGGCATAAAATGTTAGCATGCAGAAGAACATTTTATGAAAATTTTCAATCGGGCTGTAACTTTTATCAAGTTAAGTTTATTTTGCGCTACAATGAATATGAAGGAAGAAGAAAAAAAAGCCTGTATGATTCTGTTAAAATTTATTAAGCTTAAAAAATTTGCAATTTAAAAGTTATTACTTTTATGAAATTGAGAAGAAAAAAGGTTGATTAAAGATTGCCAAATATTATTGTGATAAACTGTTAGAGGGGAAATTTCAGGATATCGTAAGTAATATACTACTTTATCACCTACAGTGTTAACTTAATATTTCATTATTTCAAAATATTACTTCATTGATTATCCTAAATTTATCCGATATCCTGAAATTTCTCTTCTCTCCCTTTTTCTCGTCATTTCATTCTTGTTTAATTACAAAAAATCATTATGGTTTCTTTTTCTTTTACAATCATTTCACTTCAATTTAAATTTCCCGAGAATTCCGGAAAGTGAAAGAAATTATGAATAACTTTTGTGAAATGAAAAATTAAATGCTGCCTGAATAGTATTATTATTAGAATGATAATGAATGCTGATAATTTAATTCATGATAAAGAAATCACTATAAAATATAACTTTGATCAGGTTAAGCACTAAGTAATCTGTTACGTAGTAATTGCAACTGTAATAGTTATAATAAACTTCATTATCATGAAGTAACAAACAACGATGATTTAATTAATGATAAAAAAGAAGAAAGGGCTAAAAGCTTTTATTCGAACTAATTGATAACAAATGATAAAAGTTTTTGATGACTGATAAAAATGATAAAAGTTTAGATAAAGTAATGCGATATTATTATTTCTATTATGCTAATTAAAGGATATCATTTATTGATAACGTTAAAATGAATTTCAAAAGAAATTCATAAAATTTATCCGAACATTAATTATGACCTTATGTGAATGTTCATGCATTTTAACAGCGGAGGTTAACTTTAAGCTATACTGTCCTTACAGTATATTAGGTAATATCAAGTATACTGATAAATGAAAAAGCTGTCAAAGACAGTTTAAGAAAAGTTATAAAACAAAAGGTGTTAATATCTCAATTCTTATCACTGGTAAGGATGATGCATGTTATGTTACATCACCTTGCGTTACTTACGTTGTTATGTTTACCTACGTTACTTATGTAATACTTATATACGTTACTCATGTTACGTTAGTTACGTTGGTCACGTCTAAATGCTACTAATATTTTCAATATGTTACTTTATCAGTTAAGTGATATGTTTTTGATAAGCTATCACTAACAATAAAACAATAATGATATACTACAAGTAGTAAAAAATGAGATGAAAACGAATATTACTTTAACGAACAAAGCTTACTTAAAATAAAATCGATAAATGAATAATTAATTAATAATTGAATTTTGCATTCAAATTAAAATAATATTATTAAAACACATTAAAGCACGTTAAAATTCATATTGTATGTGAAGCGAAGTGAATAGATTTCTTAATCAATTAATCAATCAATTAATTAATTAATTAATTCCCTTAAGTGATTAAGATTTCAAGAATTTTAAGCATAAAATATCAATGAATTAAGTACCATAAGATATTAATTCTATTAATATTAGTTACTATTAATTCTAAATATTCTATTACTATTAATTCATTAACATCTTGTGGAAATATAATTATCATAATTAATCATAATCATGATTATCGATGAACAAATAATATATTTCAAGAGATAGAAAACAGAAATTTTAAAAGGAAGAATTTTAAGTTATAAAAAAAAAATTAATGAAATTTAAAATTTCTAGATATTTTTAAAATGAAAGGAAAGAATGAAATTAAGCGCAGGAAATCGATATCTAATTTAAAATTTGCAATACTGAAAAAGTGCTTTGAAATTACTGAATTAAACTTAGAGCATTATGAATTTATGCATTTCTAACGATATGCAGAAAAAAAAAAGATGAAATAGGTTTCTAAACACTTCCGGTATTCGTAACTTCCGGCAATAAATTAATAATCACTCACCTGGATTTCCACTTTTGCGCTACGCTCAATTTTAATAGAATATTTAGTATTGTATAGCTCATTGATTAATAAGTTACGTTTACTTATTTCACTAATTAAGTGTTTACCTTAGAAAGAAAAAAAAACAAAGTATGAAATATTTAGTAAGTATATAATATAAGTATGCAGATAATTATAAGTTAGTAAGGATGAGAATGCATAAATATGAAATATTGAAATATTAATAGAATATTTAATAATGCATCGTTCGCTGATTAATATGTTACGTCTACTTATTTTACTAGTAAATAAATTTTTAGCTTAGAAAGTAAAAGAAAACAAAAATAAAGTATGAAATATTTAATAAGTATAAGTATATATGTTTCAATTACATTAAAGATTTAAACGAGTAAAGAGACAACAAGTATTACTACATTACTAAATATTCTGTTCAAAGCGTAAACGTGGAAATCCAGGTAATGATCATCAATCATAAGCAATCACGTATGATCAAGTCTATTTTACGTGAGAATTCATCCAAGCATTTTCATTATTTTTAATAAAATTTTCTATTTGAAAAAATGATAATAAATCTGTTAGCATTGCCAATAGCTAATACTGGCAAAGTTAAAATTATTTTAGCTAATACTAAAATCAAATTACATTTTTAAATTTACAAAATATATTTAAACAAATTTTTATAATTCTTAAAAAGTAATTTGTAATTTCGTCTTTGCAAAAGATTTTATTATTTAACAGTTTTCTGGTTATTTTTTTCTTTGACATGCAATTACCTATACTGTTGTAAAATACCTATATCATTATAAAATACCTATATTATACCATATCATTACTATATTATACTATATTACCTATACTATATCATCATAAAATACCTATATCATTGTAAAATACCTGTATTATACCATATCATTACTATATTATACTATATTACCTATACTATGTCATCATGAAATACCTATATCATTATAAAATACCTATATCATTGTAAAATACCTGTAAAATTTGCAAAAAAAGAGTGACAAAGTTACAAATTTGCAAAATCAAATTTGCTTGAAATCAAGGATTGGTTTTTTTCTTGATAAAAATTTACTAATATCATACAATCTTAATGGATGCAAATGATTTAGTTTTTTTTTTAATTTAAAATCTACTAATTAATTATTTTTCTCAAATAGTTTTTACATTTCGAAAAATATATTTAAAGCACAATTTCCAATGAAATATTAAAATTTTAAAGTTTTTTTTCTTCTAATTCTTTGGAAATTTTTTCTAATTAAACTAACAATTTTCCTTATCAATGATTAATGATAAGCTTTCAAATGATATCAGAAAATTCATTCGTTTTTCTTCCCTTACTTGCACTACTCTTCATGAAATTAAATATCTAACATTTCAAACTGAATGATATTGGTAAATTTTAATTTAACTTACGTCATAAGATTACATTCAAATTCTGCATTTTATATTTGATCATAAAGAAAAATTTAAATTAAAGTTACTGAATAGAGGTATTAATTAACTAATCAGTCAATTGGGTAACAGTAATAGTAATAGTAATAAGTAAAAGTACGAGTAATTCAATGATATTTCAATTAAATGAGTGTTTAGTAAAAATGCATGCAGTGATTAATAGAAGTTAAGTATGTCAAAATTAAGTAAGAAATATTGACAACGTAAATGTGAAATCGATAAGAGACAAGTAATAGTTATTAAATAAAAAATTCAACTTAATATTAAAAATAAAGATCCATGGATTAAATCAATGATAAGATCACAAATGATAAGATTGGAACCACTTTCTGATCGGTGAATTTTACTTCTTATTCATTTTAAAAGGTTATTTGCTCGAGGCAAATAAGCAATGCTATTTTTTTTGAGAGTTCCCGGAAGACAATGATTTTTAATAAAAATTAAATTAACAAATGAAAAATACTTCTTCCCAGCTTTACTCCTTCTATTTTAACTTTAATTTCTCGAACAATAAGAAATAAGTAACTTATTGAGAGTTAAATGAAAATATTTAGGAAGTTCAAACGATCAAATGATCTCATGATGATAATTATGAAGAAATGATCAATTCAGATTTGATCATTCAATCAAAGCATATTATATTCAATGTATTATTTAATTACTTTAATTACTTTAATTATTTGAATTTAATCTAATTTAATTATGTTAATTTAAAACACAAATCATCGATCATTCGATCAGTTAAACAGATAAACATTTACCTGTTAAGATTGGCATATGTTAGACGAAAAGGTAAATTTAAAGTAGAATTTCGTAAAGTAAAATATCGAATTTGATAGTTTTACGAGTCAAGAAAATTTTTGAATTTGCCACCTAAACTTCAGTAAATTACTTATTTATTATTCTTCGAGATATTAAAGTTAAAATAGAAGAAGTAAAAGTCGCAAAGAAGTATTTTTCATTTGTTAAATTAATTTTTATTAAAAACTGTTCATGAATTTAATTTTCAGTCAAGCAAAATGTACGAAAAAGAAAAAAACGGAAATTGTTCTTACAAGTAGAGAAATAATTTCTGATTTACATGAAAAGTTGAATTATTGTAAATTTACGAAAAGTTGAATTACTGTAAATTTTTACACGAAAAATTGAATTATTTACATGAAAAGTTGAATTATTGCAAGTTTTCCGGAAAGCAAAACACTTACTTTCACTGTAAATTACAAATTACTACTTTCAAAATCAATTCGAACATATTTTAAAAATTCCAAAATTATTACAAATAATTAAAGTAAATGAAAACTATAAATTACTTTATGAAATTCCCTCCGATTTGTAGCTAGTTAACTTACTGTTTCTTTATTAACTTCCATAACAATCGGAACCGGAAAGAGAACTGGGACGAAATTCGACTGTGTCATCCATCTATTCGATATCTTGTTTTCATCCTGAACGTTAGACAATTTAGTTATTCATAATTTGAAATGTAAAATTACTTTGATAGCATTCCCCCACCTTTGCTTATGATATTATTACTTTACTGTATTTTACTTGTTTTTTTTTTTTTGCATGATTAAGATTATACCATTTCTTGATTGATAATTAATTCTTTTGAAAAGTTCAACTGTGTGTTTTGTATATTTTGACAGTCTGTAGCGATCACTCTCAGTTTCAATTTTAATAAAAAATATTCTTTGATTCTTGAAGTCTTTTTTAATTTCTTAAATTATGCTCATCATTTTCAACGTTATCACTTTATCACTGATACTTATCACTGATATTATCACTTTATTATCACTATTGCATATCTCATCATACCTTTTTATCATTAGTTAGAAATGATTACAACTTATGCTAGTCGTTATCATTTACCACGATTATCAAAATGATATATTCAAGTTTCCTTTTTATATAAACTTCATAAAGCTATTCATTTTCATGAAGTAGTATTTCATAAAAGTATTCATAAAGGTGTTTTTTCATAAAGTAATATTTCATTTCCATTTGATCAAATTTGAATTCATTTTGAAATTTGAGTTTTATTGAGATTGTATGTATTCTTGATAAATTGTAGTATCTTTTAAAAACAAGAAATATTTTTCAAGCAAAATTAATAGATGACGAATAAGCCATATCGATTGTTACTTTTAGACTTCTCTCCAGCTTACTTACACGTATCATCACAAAAGTACTGAAGCAATAGAATTTCTTTCCATGACACCTAGTCTACGTTACCTATCACGCTGAAAACACGTGGATTACCTAAAACTGATTTCTGTGCCCATTTTTTATTCTTGACCGATCACACTGTTATTTTCTTATTTTTTAAAAAGTGCTAATTAGCTTCGAAAATTATCTTTACTTTCAGGTTTATTGATTCACATCTTCTGGCTTTACTGATAATTTCAACTTCAGCTTTTGCTCGTTTATAAGTAATTTAATGTTTCCGAAACAAAAATGAATCGATTTTCTTATTGTAAATAATAAATCATTTTTAAATGATCATAATTTCGCTTGCAACTTTTCAAGCAAATATGGAAATGTATAATCGTAAACAGTAAAACTGACGGAAACTGTTATAGGACCCTGAAAAGATGCTATTACGTACTTTTATAAGAAAATGATAAGTAATATTACTTTGCTAAGTTTTAGCGTACTAATTGATGTTTACCTTTACGGCTATTACTTTGTTAGTTTTCTACTTATTTTTGACCTAATTTCTTTATCACAAGTATTACTTTAAATCTTAATCAAACATCCTTATTCATTCGAACAGTTTAACGCTGATTAGAGTAAACGAATCGTAGAACTATATACTTCCATGTTTCTTTTTCACTTATTCTGATTAGAGTAACTTATTCTTGCTTAATTGTTTACTCTTGATTCTTCATTCTTCAGAATTATTCTTATTTAATTAATTGTCTAATGATTTACTTAATTAAATCGTTTACATGATGTGAATATTATTACTTATACATTTGATATTACCTATTCTACGCTGAAATAATAAAAGATTTTTAAATTTTAATTCATATATTAAACATTAAAGGAATATAATGCTAAGTTTTATCCAGCTCATGGAATATATTTGAAATGAGTTGAAGGTTAAATAAAAGTATCACTATCTAATACTAATATCTTCTCATACCTTAATCCAATTCATGCTAATTCCTTTATACAAACCATTCCAAATCCCTTCTTTCCGATAAATATCATAGAGTACATGGAGTGTATAATGATCTGATGGTACTCGACCCGTTTGCATTCGTCGACGGACAATATCTATCGGATACGCAAGGAACTGTCCAGCTGCACCCGAAATTGCACCGTAAATGAGTCGATGATAAGACGATATTGATTGATTCAAATATTCTAAACCAAATTCAAATGTTAAATATGCTAATGAACAATTTCAATTGAATGCTTATTTCAATAATTAATTTGAATCAATGATGTAAGCTTAATTTTTGAAGTAAATTCCGATTGATGGATACTAAATTCTGATTCTGAGGAATTAGGAGTTATGGCTTATTTGAGTAATCAATAATGTAAGTTTAATTTTTGAAGTGTAAATTTATCGATAACTTAGATAAAATCTAATTGATCGATAGTGAATTCTGATTCTGAGGAATTAGGAGTTATGGCTTATTTGAATAATCAATAATGTAAGTTTAATTTTTGAAGTGTAAATTTATCGATAACTTAGATAAGATCCAATTGATGGATAGTGAATTCTGATTCTCTGAGGATTTTCCGTAAAATTAAAAGTTATGCTGGCTTGCTTTTTCATTTCAATCAAAAATACAAAATTCTTGAAATGTATGCAATTCCTGATATAAACAACGATCAATACCATCCTAATATACTGAAGTAATGATCTGAACTTTCAATATTATGATATGGTAATCATTTTTATGAGTGAAAATCCCAAAGATGAAAATTACGATCGATAACAAAGATCATTATTTATTATGAATGAAATGAAATCTCATGCATTTTTAAACCGTTACTTTCAATAATAAATAATACCTTGATGAAGAAGTTTAAGTGTATCAAATGTATAGAAACTACCACCGCCATAAACCATAATACCAAATAATGACGGTATTATACCGTAATAAAATGACCTTCAACATTATTTACAAAATTTTGCAATAACTTAACACTTCATTTGCATAGCTAATCATTGTTAATTTTAATTATAAAATAATTAATAGTAATTAGAATTAATTAATTAGTAGAAGTAACTAATAATTGGAAATAAATTTGTAATTAGAATTAAAGAAATATCAAAAGGTTTAATCAAACGAATTCATTCCAATTTGTTCATATTAATTGCTTATATTAATTAATTAATTAAAAAATAAATATAAAAAATTATTTTATTGATTGAGATAGTTATAAAAATATATTGATTTTCCTTCCTTTTTATTTGTTTAATGATTATTTATTTGGCAAGAAATGAATAAATCAAATAATTAATTAGAATTTCAAATTTCAAAGAAAAAGATTTCGAAAACTTTTCATTGATTAATTAAAATGATTGTTAAAATCATCATCAATGAGCAATTCCTGATTTTATACCGAATTCCTTCTACCGTATACATTTTATAAAAAACTGATCGAAGATTGGTATATTCGGTGTATTTCGACGAAACAAGTCGAATTCTTGCTGTATCTAATGGATAAACCATTAGAGTGGCAGTAATACCGCTTAATGAACCGGCTAATAATCGTCGTACAGGTGTATGTTTCCTGAAATTGCTTACAGTTAATTAATTAATTAATTAATTAAATGTTTTCAGAGAATTGATTTAATACAAAGAATTTTCGAAACATTCGTTCAATTCACCATTTATTTGTTTTTGTAATTATTTCATCAATTTTAATGGAATTGCAATTTAAATTATTCAATTGAAAATTCGATATTTTTATGATTTTTTAATTTCCCAAATATTATCACTAAAAAGTATAAAAATATACATAATAGTTTAATATTATGCTTTAATTTTAATTCAAATCCGAAACTACGATTTATCATGAATCTATTTATATTATGTTTTATTCTTAAACCAAAATTGCGATTTACCATGAATCTATTTTTTAAATTTCCTTACAAAACTTCATCGATAAACTATAGAAATTGATAAACAAGAAAGAAAATGATTAAAATAAACAAATTATGATAAATTATCCTTATTAAAAATTTAGCTATGTTTACTTATTTACTCATTTGCTCATTACTTATTTACTCATTACTTATTTACTCATTATTTTACCCATCACAATCAACATGAAGCATTGATTTGTATTGTTCATGAGATGCAAATTGGATTGCAGCGTATGGTACCACACGGAATAGCGTTGCTGAATTACCACGCCATAGTGAGCGTAATCCGTATTCCTGATATGATAATTTCAGAAATTTTGCTGCTTCAATTAGTGAATAACGATTTGCTGCTGATACTGTAATGATAAGAAGCATTGTTTGCGACGATGATAAACACAGTAATAACTGTGGCGATAATTACAGTAACTACAACAATAATAATGATATTAATGAAAATAACAATAATAATAAATAATAACAATAATAACAACAGTAATAATAATAATAATAATAATAATAATAATAATAATAATAATAATAATAATAAATTTATTTTTGATTTCTAATCAAAAGATTTTAAGGATAAGTTTTTAAGGAAAAAGAATTTTAAGGATAAATGTTAAGGATAAGTTTTTATCAGTCCTTTTCTCAGTGTTATGATAAGTTATGTGATTGAAAAAGGAAAAAAAGTGAAATTAATCAAATCCAATGAATGAATCTTTAGAATGTAGTCGTTAAGAATAAAGTATATTACAGATAAAAAAGTATTGAATCGTCGAAAGTTTTGAACTCATCATTTTCCATAAAATTTTAAAGAAATGGACAAAAAAGAATTTACCGATTCTAAATGATCCGCTAATGTTGGATCGAGAAAAGATAATGATATAGCACACATAATTACTGCATAAATCATAACCCATAATACAGGTATCTTTAATATACTTAACATACCTTTATCATCCATTGTTACGTCATCTATGAAATTCTTTATTAATAATTTATTTAATCTAATTTGTTACATTCTTCATCAATAAATTAAATAATTTACTTGATTGAAAAATATTTAATTAAGTAGTGAGAAATGAAAAAAAAACGAAATCATACCATCCATATTTTCCACCAGAAAATATGCTAACAATCCAAAAAAAAGTAAAATAATTCCGAGTACAAGAAATGGTAATTGAAAGCCACCAATTTCATATAATACACCACCAAGTAATGGACCTGCTGTGCTACCGAGGCCTACGAATGTTTCCAGTGTACCCTGGAAATTTTATTATCAATTATCATTTTTATGAGAATTGCTACGAAAAAACTGATTGTTCAATTAATCTTATCAATTAAATGATGATGTCAGTGAAGAAGACAATCTTTGATGATGATAAGCTTTTGAACCTTTTCACATAATATATTATTTTCAACAGTTCTCTAACCTGTTTCTTCTATTAATCTGAAATATGTCAACAAATGAGCATCTTTGATAAAATGCCTGATATATTAGTATCAACTATATTATCAGTTATATCAGTAAACGAATAAGTAGTAAGTTTGCTTCATAAAGTATTTATACCTTTAATTTACAATAAATTTTTTCCATCATTCAATACTAAATTGAAATGAAAGACGAAAAATAGAAACTATTGTTCAGAATGCATTAAATTCCTAGGAATTATTCGGAACTATCAGATGTCACAGTTTTTTTTGATGATTGAAACTTTAAACATCGCATATATTTTAATAATTTCAAAATAAACTCGTACAACAACAATTGCAATTCGTCCCGGAAAACATTTTACACCAATGGCAAATGACGAGGTGACAAAAGCTGCATCACCAACAGCTTCCAATATTCGAAGGGCAATTGAGGACCAGAAGAATAAGGATGAAGATTCAATGTAATTTAGGAATCTGAAAGTAACACTGATTGAAGATCTTTGCTATTTATCTTTTGAAAATTATAGGAGAACGCACCCGAAAAGTATAACAGTGATACCGGTAACTCCGATTCCAGAAACAAACATCTTTTTTGAGCCAATTAAAACCATCTGAAAATTTCACATTATTCAATTTATGAAAGAAAGAGTTAGTAAAAGTATAAAATCCTACTGAATTACTGCTAAGCTCTCACTACAGCATGTTTAAAATTTCCAGTAATTATGGTTTTAATTTACTTCTTTGTAAAATAAGTCAAAATGAAAAATTTTAATTAAACGAACATATTTCCCGAATAACGGTGCAACAAAAAACATTATCAATTCGAAGACACCAAATACTACGCCTGTCTCAAAACTTTTTAAACCTTTGATTTTTGCCTGAAATTCGTAACATTTCAGATTACTACATTGTACTTACTTTTCTTCTTTAAAAATAATTCAGTATAAATCAAACGTTCGTGAAAAACACACAGTTATAGCATTAGTTAATTAAAATAATCATTTGAATTAACTTTTTTGAAATTAAGTTTGTGTAAACATCTATTCTTCAAATCTGATTATTACTTCAAACTTCAAAAATTCATAACTAACCTCATTTGAATAAAAAGGTGCGATACAGCTGTAAGCACTGGTACTACCAAGGTTTGCAACTGATAACATGCAAATTGTTATCCATTCCTTGGCAGTAAGTGATGATAATTTATCAAATGTTGTTTCATAGCCATTGTTATTACTAATGCAATAACTTTTGCGCTTCGTAATTCCGTCATCCAAACTGTAATGATCACTTGAAATGCTTAAGGATTTTTATTTTAAATTCAACCTGTTATACTTTCTGTAATAATATTTCTAAAAACAAAATCCGCTGTATTATCTATTTTACTTTCCACTAGGTTACGGTTATTTAACTTAATCTAATTAATAGCAGGATTAGATATTTTTTTAAGTTTAAAATTTAAGCCTTCCCGCTTTTCAGTAATAAGTCCGAATATATTTAAACCTCTCATTCTTACTATCAGCTGATTTTTGTAGTTTTTCGTCCTGTATTTTCACACGGATACTTCCATAACCTCTGTGGGATTTGGCTGAAGCACAGGGAATGTGCGGGATTGTCAATTTGCCAAATTCAATTGGTATTTGTCCAGCAATTGGCATAAACGGTGGTGCTATAGCTGGCCTGAAATTTTCATTGTAATTTGAAATTATATCCAATATTTCATTGAACTTTTGAACCTTTTCACATAATATTATTATTTTCAACAGTTCTCTAACTTATTTATTAGTCTGAAATATGCCAACAAATGAGCATTTAATAATCGATTGAAAATTGCAAATTCAATTCCACTTTGCTTTTTTTGCCCATTTATGGCAATAATTTAAAGAAGAGGAAAATAACTTTTAGTTAGCAGCAAAAAAAAAGTATTATTTTGATTAATGATGTAACCTTAATGAGGCTTATCAATGCCAATTCGATGACGCACGTGAAAGGTACTCATAAAACTTTAAGACAGTTCGGAAATGAAGAAGACTAGGGGAGAAATAACCGGTCGGTATATTTTATTATAAAACTTGTTACGGCTAATGTTGTCATTATTTGTTTCTCATTATCTTTTCCCATACTGTTGTTTTGTGTAAGAAAAATGCGCACAAAAAAAGGTTAACGTTTGCGAAAACTTTTTCTAAATTAAGTTTTTTTTTTAAGTAAGTATATGAATGAATGTAAAACAGAACACAGTAACGAAATGCAATATGATCGATTCAATAACAATTATCATATCAGACAGACAAAGTGATCAAATATCATTTTATACAAAAAATAACAGAGAGAAATGAATGCTATCATTTATGATTTGTAAACTGTTTGATGTGAATTCCGTTTTTTCAGTAATTAAGTAAAAGTATAACAATTTCACCTAATTTTAGGTCATTCAATTTAAAAATACTCTAATTTCAACCGAACTTTTTCCTCCTTCCTTCAATATGGCTAATTTGAAAGCTACTGGAATAGCATAGTAGCAGAAGCTGTGCATCTTCAAAAAATATACAAGAATTCTTTCATCAAGTTCCTGTAATTTATTAACAAAAAGGAAGACTGACTATTGAGTAAAGTTAACTAATACGTTGTAAGGCGCAAAAGGAAGATTAGCGCTTATCACAGATCAGGCTAGTGGATTTTTGTAATTTCTCGACAAAAACTTTTTCTCCTAATCATTATTTGTCGATACCATCGTTTTCTACAAATCTTTGTTCGTCTTCAGTTTGCACAAAATTTCTCATTCATATCATTTTACAATTTTTTTTTTTTGAATTTGATAGCTAACAACGATATGTATTTATTGCTTTTCCTGCTATTTTTATTGTTTCAATTCTTATTATGCTAACATTCAGCTGAAAAATACAAAATAGCTCCGTTTTATTGATTTCAAATATTTTCAACTAATTGATTATTGATAACACTACTAAAGTTGAAAAGCATTTTCAAAATAGCATAAATTTTTATCGTAAAAGCGACAGTGTAGCATGGGCATGAGAATTTGCATGAATAGATATGACTGATTCGTTAGGATAGAAATTTCTGATTGATCTAAAATAATAGCCTGAGGCTAGCAACATTTATAAATAATAATATAATATGAAAATTTTAAATAGTTGGAATTTTTAGAGCTTAATTAAAATTACTATTAACAATGGAGAAGAATGATTTTTCAAAAATTCCAAGAATTTCTGTCTTGCACAATTATACATATTCCATGTAAAATTCCCGTATTAAAATCATTTGGTATAAAAATCAGAATGATTTTATAAAATGCAATGTAAATTTATCGATTAACTCGTTCATAAAACAAATCTCCCAAATATCGAATGTAAACTTTCAAGAGAAATTTCAAATCATTAACGATTTAAAATATAGCATTCTAATTTCAGATATTACACATCAATGAAATTTATTTTGGACATACTGATTGTTTATTGCTATACTATTTTACATGGAATATTTTCATGAAGCTTAAAGTTTTAGTTGATATATTTAGGATCTTAAAAATAATAATAACTGCAAAATCTGAAAAAAAATTCATTAATTATATTTTTTTTGATTAAGAATGGCAATTGTTCGGAAATATTCATATTTCCAGTAGCAAGAAAAATTGTTGTTACTCATGGAAGAAGACAAATTGATTGATAATGATATGTTTTGATAGAATGAATTGGCTGTTAAGAAGCTTATGATAAATAAGCCTGAAATTAAACAACATTTAGCATAACGACAAATGGCAAACAGCATTATGATTCTCAAATTTATCGTTTCAAAAATCGAAATTTCTTATTATTTTCATAATAAAAGAATTACAATAAAAGGGAAAATAGCTACAACAATAAGAGATAGAATAGTTGTTATAAGAATTAGAACAGCCATAGGCTATACATTTATATTGTTCAATAAGGAAGAGTTGAACTGATTCTGAAAATCGTTCTGAACAATTAAGAACTTTTAGTTTTAAATAACAAACTATAGAATTAATCACAATTTTATATTTGTTAGATTGGAAATGAATTAGACAATATCTTATTTAAAGCAACAAAGAATGTTTGGCAAAACTGTTATTGTATGGTTTAAAAGAAGTGATATCATTCTGAAACATTGAAGAGATGAAAGGAAATAATATGGTGCGAATCAAACTGCAAGTTTGCAGAATATTTCTCGATCAATTATCGATTTTACTGATGATTGAATAAATCGGATTAAAGATTGAGATGTACAAAATAGAGTTGAGAAAAAGTTCATTTGCGAAATGATATGAGCGTGGTGATAAGAGATTGTGACGTAAGAACCAGGTAGGAAAGTTTATCACAAAAAATTCGACATCTCCTAATTCATATCAATTAATTATCAGTTAGCGAGAATGCTTCAGAATGATTTCATCAAATTTTCATTCAATCCAATAAACTTCAATTTTTTGCTCGAAACTTATTCATCAAATAAAAACGTTACTTTTAGAAAATGCATTTTAATATTAAAGTAGTAGTTTAGTATGAAAAATAGCATGAGGAAAAGATAACGAATAAAAATAAATGCATTTAACTTAACTGTTCACTTCTTTAAATGAAATA
Organism: Cruorifilaria tuberocauda; assembly: GCA_013365365.1. Taxonomy (NCBI): domain Eukaryota; kingdom Metazoa; phylum Nematoda; class Chromadorea; order Rhabditida; family Onchocercidae; genus Cruorifilaria; species Cruorifilaria tuberocauda. The sequence goes on from JABVXU010000031.1 coordinate 15,444, forward strand.
AGTAATTCATTCGGTTTAGCATACAAAATGAAAACTAACTGATAGAAATTTAAATGTCGTTAAATATCGTTTTTTTTTTTTTGAAATTATTATTTCAAAGAGAAGTTCGAAGTGTTAAATGCAGCAGTCGGCATGTTGGGAAAAGTTTGAAATTCTCTTTGTTTCAATTGCAAACATCATTTTTTTTGGTGCCTTATAAAATTAACAAAACTTTCCATCGTATTAAATCAATTTAAACTTATAACAAATATTATTATAAGTAACATTATTAAGTAATTAGGTAATCTCTATGATATTAACAAGGAATGGTTAATGTGACGAGAGATATTTAAAATTGATTTTTATTCTTAAATTAGAATCAGAATGACTATGTAATATTAGAGTAAGATTTGCTTAATAGTTGGAGTGAAAATTTCATTATCAAAAAATTCACAAAAAAAAAAAAGTAATTGAAATGATTAAAATGATAGTGATGATGATAATGGAATTGAGGACCTTTGAAAAGGTAAGAAAGAATGAATTGAAAATAGTAAGTGTTAACGAATTGAAATAATGATCATGATCATCTATGATCGATATCATAACAAGATTTTAGTTAATTGAATGCCATACGATTATTCCAAAATTCTAGAGATGTGAAATATGATAAAAAGGGGGAAATAATTGAAGAATGAAATTTCTAAAATGATAATTCATTAAGATCAAATGAAAATTAAAGAATGAAAAATGCCTTTGCAATATGATTCCTTAAAAAAAAAGTTTTTTTATTTCTGAAGAAAATAGCTTGAAGTGGAGGAGAAAGCATAATGAATGTTGAATTCTGACCTTTCTCATAAATCGTTTTCATTCTTTGATTGCAATTTTTCTAGCAGTGGCGTTTCTAACGTGAAAAACACGTTCACGATATTTTTGCCACAACAGCTCATGCATAATTGATTGCTCTGATGGTTCAATGGATTCATGAATTTTATCACGTTTTTCAAAAAATTAAATAAAACGTCATTTTGCGATAATTACAAATATCTTTGAATTTGATGAATAAATTATAAAAAAGAGATCGTCAATGATAATCACAGAAAAAAATGGTTGTAAGATTAATTTTTAAATATATGAAAAAGAAGTAATTCTAAATTTTAACCGAATAATTGAAAAATTAGAAAAAAAAATTATTTCATGATTTCTTGGAAAACTTTTAATTCAAATATTGCGCATATTGAAACATTGAAATTTCCAATGATATTTTTATCTCCGTATTTTATCAGTTAAGCTATATTGTTATCAGTAAGGATAAAAATAGAACCTATAGTTTGGGCAGAAATCTTTTTTGCTTTTACTTAATCTATTAACAGAGCAATTTTTTCAAACTAAAGATCTATTAATGCGAAAGTATTAATTTAATTAATTAATTATCATATATCAGGTTGAATAAATAATAGCTACTCAGGTCTTATTTGGATTTGAAGCTTCAGAAAGCTCTTCAAGAGAAATTTTTCAAGAATGCAATCAATATACTATAGAAATACAATAGAAATTAATATTCCTCTAAGTAAGCATTGTTATAAACTATGGAGGATCATGGAGGATCATGATAGAAGATAAAGGAATAATATTAAGAAATTAGCAAGCAATTGTTTCGTTTGGTAAAACGACGATGATTACTAATTTTGTCAGGTAATTTAGAGTAATAATTATTTATAACTATTTCAAAATAAAGAATATAAGTAAATGATTAAAAAAACCAAATGACTGAAAATATTCTCAAAGTTCAAAATTCTGTCAGTTTTCATCCAAAAAACCTGAAATTCTTTCCATTAGTCTTTCTAAAAAAGAGCAATCTGTTGTTAACACTCGTATTAAAATGATAATTGTCAATTGAAATACGATTCAAAAGTTTTCCAAATAAAAATGATTTGCTATTTGTAACCGAAATTTAATAAACGTTCGACAAAATACAAAGTTTAAAAGAAAAGTTTTTTTTTTTTAAAATAAAAAGTAAATTATTGATCATCATTTGCAAGTATATAAAAACTATAATTGTTATTATAAATATGAAATTAAAGAGAAAAAAAATCAATCCATTATTTTCGACTACATCAAAATCATAATTATTAATTTAAATGTAAAATTACAGTGACAGTGTTTCAAAAAATCAATTAATTGATTAATTAATCTGCTATTTAAGACTGTATTAAAACAATAATTATTGATTGAAATACAAAATTAGAAAGAGAAATCGTTCTCAAAATTTTATTCTTTGAAATTGCTTGAATTAATCAATTATTTTTTTAACAAATAACGATTGTATTCATTGCCCGTGGTACTTCAAATCGATATATCGAATCAAATCGAAATAATCTAAATAAAGGATGGAAGCATCGTAGATCTATTAATTATATTTTGTCAATTGGCTAATAGGCAAAATCAGTTCAAAATACTGCTATGCTAAAATAAAATACAATACGAAGTAGTTTGAAGTACCATATGCATATGCATCTAATTACAGAGAGTTAAGACTAATCCAGAAGTCATATTGGAAAATTATCATTGATCGAACTAGTCACGAATTAATATATTCATTAAATCAGAAAATGGCAAATGATAAATGAAGAATAATTTTTCTAGCAACACTTATTTATTATTTTGTATATCACTTTCCTCAGGTAAATACTGTTACTGCCACTTTAAAGTATAATATTTTAAATCCTCATAAATTCTTGACCTCAAAAGTTTTTGAGGGTCAGAGTCAGAACAATATTTTTGTAAGATTTAAATCAGCATGGAATCAAATTTACAATTTTCTGCAACTGAAATTCTCAAAGTTTATCTACTATAATCTCAGTGAACTCTTGACCTGAACAATCATATACTTGACTAATACCAGTCATTTACTGGCCTAAAAGTGAGATTTTACTTTTTGAACTTACGTCTTTCGAATTTGATAAATAATAATTCGTATAAATTTTCTTAAATATTCAACTTACCAAAAATTTCGAGTTTTTGAAAAATTATTTCCGCTATTTTCATTTTTCCTTTTCCGTTGATAGCCATTATTTCCTGTTGCTTCCACATTTGTTGAAGAACCGTCGTTATGTGGCTCATTATTCTCAATTAAACTAAAATTAAACCTAAATTGAACACAATCAGAAAGCATGAACTTCTATGATTCATGTGTTCAAGTGTTTTATATCACATAAACAAAGTAAACAAGATGACAGGAAAGTTAAATATCATATTTTAAGAGAGGCAAATAATATAGGATACTACGATGACCAATCAATTCTGCTAAAATTCATCCGCGAATCGCTGAACTAATTAAAATTAGCAAAATATTAAGCGATTAAAAATCTAAGTGAAAAATTTAATGTTCTTAAATTAAAATGAAAGACGAACTGCGAGGTGTGAAGAAGCGATCTCTGTTCCTCCTCCATAGCAATACTATCATTTAATTCTCTGCAATTTAGCATAATATCAGATAAAAATTATAGATGGCAATATTTCTGCGCAAACTTGCAACGTTTGTTTACTCAACAAACAATGAATGTCATCCGAGACATTTTGATATCTTTCAAATTTATCAAATTCAATGAAAATTAATTCAAACATTTTTTGTTAAATGATAAGCAAAGAAATTAATTTTCATACATTTTAAAAAATTTCATCATCATCATCATCTTTCATGCGGCATTATATTCCATCTTGCGCTTAAATTCAAATGGTAATTTAGGAACGTTCACTTAAGTGAACGTTGAACTGTGGCGCACTTGTCACTTTCTGTGTAATCTTATAATGATTAATTGATTTCTCCGCTCTTTGCCCTTGTCAATACTAATGACATTATGAGCATAAATTGATTAGAAATTCGATAATTAATATAATTACTTAATAATCATTAATTAAGAACGATTAGAATAAGTTTTCTAAGTAATATTACTGTAGAATAACAAATGTTTCGAGATATTTCAATACAGTTAGCCATGAAAAGATAGTAACACTGTACGATGTTCCATTCTTTGTTTTCTTCTACTTTGTCTTTTTCAGGTAAAAAAGCTGACATGACCTTTCGAGAATTTTCTCGACACTAGATTTCAATTACAAATGTTTATTTGTAATCTTTGTGAAAATTAGAACATCATGAGAAGCTCAAGGTATGACTTCTTGATACGCGACATTCATGTCACTATCTGGCGGATTGTCACGGGTATGACCTGAGGCTATCACACTATCTTTGCTTAGTGATAAGGACAGGACGCTTCAATCATGACTGTTTTGTCATGCCATATTCTCATACATCCATATTCCCACTGTATCCCTGATAGATCAGAACTCCTTATCTTAGTAAGAACCCCTCCCCCTTAGTCTAGCTGGGAGAGGGCCATTGTTGTTGTTGGGTTTCGCGGTGCTGTTGTTCTCCGGGATTGTTCATCGATGTATAAGTTGTCCATTTGGATTTCAACAAGTCAATTCAACGCTCAAACCAGAGGATCCAGTCGGATCCAAACCTCGAGCAAATTTTATTTGTCAGTGATTCCCGAAAGCAAAGAAAGTCACGACATGATCTCATAGATAAATCTAATTATTTCCAAAATTCAATTTAGAATACTAAGTTTTACTTAGCTGACAGATTGATAAACGTTTGAATTCAGCTTGATAAGAATGAAATCCTTCAACATTTCACAAACAGTTACTTTCAATAACAAATTAAGTAATCAAAGAATTAAATTTGCACCTATTTTTGAAATAAATTTATTATGTTCTTGGAAAATTGCGCTAAAATATCATTGCTAAAATCAAATTAATCGAATGATTGATTTCAAGGATTAAATTAAAATTAGATTAAGCAAATTAGCAGAAAAGATACAGAAACGCTTGAAATTCGGAGGCTTTTGGTTTGGAAGAGAGGCATCGATTCAAGTGGATATTTCCATTTAAATTTGATATTTTTTAATTTCTTGTAAAAATTCGGAAATTATCTTTCAGAGAAAATGCTCATTTCATAGCAAACAACTAATGCATCATTTCTTGTATTGCTTTAACTTATCAATAAAATGAGTGATAAAATTCAAGAAGGTCAAACAGAGAAGAAATGAATTCGAAAAAATCAAATGCAAAAGTAATCAGTGCTATCATATCACTGATAATGATGCTGAGTGATGGAGGACAGTTATAATGAACATATCGCATTGCGCAACTCTGTTTAAATGATGAAATTTCAAGTGATGAAAGAAATGATAAGGGGAAAAGAAATTGGTTGTTGAGAAGGACGAATATACATCGAACTATACATATTAGCTGAACGAGAAAAGTAAGAAAGTACGTTGAAGTGATGATCAGTATCATATTGATAAGGTTTAAATGATAAGAAAGTTCGAAACTGATTATTCACTGAATAATTTTCATTCAATAGAATCATTTAATTCAATGCTTCTTTGTTATGAATTAATCTAAACTCATTTCTTTCATGCACACACTAACTTGCATTTACCAGTAATTTCATTTCTTAATCAATATAATTAATAGTTTCCAAAAAGGTGGAGTTTAATATTACTTTTTTGACCTGTTATATCTTTACTTTTTACTGCAGTTAATTATATATATGGCAATTAGCAAAGTAACTTAAAGTTTAAAGCAAAATGGAAACAATTGAAGATAAACCAAAGGAACCTGTGGCACTCAATTGCTTAACTCAATCAAGCAATGAGATTTACAACTTTCGATGAAAAATTCTACAACCTGATTTTAATGTTATCATTTTTTCCAATGGAGCGAAATTTTAATTTTTTAACGGTTGCTTATCAAAATGTGGATATATATATATAAGTGAGATGGAATAATCGGATGAAGTTATCAGGAAACGCTTACAATTTAGATTTCCTTCAGCGAGAAGAAACTTTTGAATGAAATAAGTAACTCTCGAATGTAATAGCTGCAATTGAATGAATAAAATTTATTGAGATAAGTGCGAGAAAAAAGTTGAAGTTTGCAGAATATTTCATGAAACGGTTCTCTGCTAATTCTTCCATGCAAAAATATTACGGTGCTTATCTTCTCGTATAATTGTAAAATTAGGAAGTCATGATGTAATTCTGATTGATAAACTCATTTGTTTACTTAATTAGCAAATCGTTCATCTGTCGCATTCATTTGCTCATTTGTCAATTGTAGTAGGTTTTTATAAAATTTGTGAATATTTTCAAAATTTAATGATTTCTATAAAATTTGCAAAATTTGTTTACTGATAATATTTACAATTTTTTGATATTTTTTAATAATATTTACAAGTATGGAAGAATGGAAAATTAGCTTATCGTCAGCGATAAGCTAATTTTGCTAATTAATTCACAAACATTTCCAAAATTCAATTCCTGAATTTCATTTCTTTCGCAGTAATCAATCGAATTAAGTAATGCGTACTAAAGCAATTCAATTTTTTCAATAGGTAATTATCAAATCTTAAGATTCGAAATTACCATTCCATAAGTAATTTCGAATCTTAAGATTTGATAAGAATCAGCATATTTTATCATTTTCTTTAATATATCGGCGGTGTGTTAATCATTCACATTCGCTGTAATTCTTTTTTATAAATTTTAATTATTACTTCACGTGTAGTTAATATTAGTAAAAATTTGCAACAGTAACTTTTCAAATAAATCGAATAATTCATATTATGCTAATGAAACACATCTCTTACTCTGATTCCTAAAACTATTCATTAATTAATGAAGTTGGAAAGCTTTTCTCCTTGACAAGTTTTCATTGTTTCAAAAGATTCAATTATTTAATTAAGCTGAAAACAATTTCTTAATTCTCCAAGCAATCACTTCAATTATACGTCAAAATAAATTCTATTAACTCAATTGTCAAATATATATTCCAATAAAAGCAAATGGTACTTTTGGGTTAGAATGGAAAAGTAATTATGTCATTTTATATTAACATTATTTCTTAAAATGCCCTTTGCCTATCTTCAGGCGGGTCAGAAAATCAATAAATCAAGAATTTAGCATATGGGAGTGTTTTATTTTCACACGTAGATCACGTATCTTCAAGTCAGTATTATTCATATCAAACTTTTCAAATAAAACTAACAAAATCGTTTTTGTGAATATCTAAATTGGGAAGGCTTAATCATTCTAATATACCTGTCACCATTTAACATAACAAGCCTTAGCCATTTTTAAACAGTAAGTGAAATTTGATTTTTAAGAGCAATGTAAATAGCAAAAAGAAATTTAGATATTATCCTTTCAAGTACTGAATATTTGATATATGATATAGAAAAACGATATAACGCTAATTAAAATAACAGTATTGAAGTGTAGGAAGGTGGTGACAGGTATACTATGATGATATTTTCCAACAATATTTGAGCATTAATTTAGGATAATTAATTTTCCTTACTTCAAATTGAAATTTATTCATTTCAGATTTCGTTCTTGTCTCTGCGAAGTGGATCGAAATTACTGGAAATTAATGTGAAACTATTATTGAAAATACTAAGTAATTCATCTTGATTAGTGAAAAGTAATTAATTGGTCAATAGGAATTTACTGCAATAAGTTAATGAAATTATAATATTTTAAAAAGAAGATTTATAATTCGATAAAGGTACCATTCATTCTTTTCTTTTATTTTACCAAATTTTAGCATTCATTTAATAAAATTATTCACTATCCGAAATGGAACTAATTCCGGACGAATGATCGAATCAAAAAACAAAATAATAAATTTGAATTACTATCACGAAATTTGTCATGATAAGTTTTACAGATAAATATTCATATATGATATTCAACTTAAGTAAACTAGTATTAAACTACCTAATGTAACTGATGTTTTACTTTAAATGAAAAATTTTTAACAATTTAAATTAATAACTGAAGTAAGCAGCAATCTATAAGGAAATGAACTAGCAGATTAATACCTAATTTGCTAGCTATAGTACTAATCAACTTAGGTATATTTAACAGATGAATTGAATGATGATATTATAAGTGCGATTGATTGATAAAAGAAAAGAGAGGAAGGATATGATTGTTATAAAAACAACGCACACACTGCAATTGCTGCTCTGATAAGCGCTTTGTTTTGTTTATTTATGAAATGGAATCAGTGGGCAGATGTGTGCTGTGAAATCCAAAGCAAATTACTCATCATTATTTAAATATAGCTCCACCTGTGCTGTAATTACCTGTAATTTAACTATTTAACCATCTCTTATGAAATTATCTTGGCCAGCACTACCAGTTGACTTCAACATTTTAGCCAACTACTGGTTGACTTCGACGTTCTACGCTTAGGTCTTCGGTCACTTGGCTATTTTAGCATTTCACTTAATTGAGCAATGAAAAAGTAAGCAAAAGTTTTTCTTATATTTTTTCATCATCTCTTAGTGAATTTGCTGGGAAAGTTGAATGAAGATAGCTTTTTTCTTCATCTATAATAATTAAATAAATCAATAATTAAGAGAACGTTGAAGATAATTATCAAAGTTCATATGTAACTCTTTCTTTCTCGCATTTCCCTCTCTCTCTCTCTCTCTCTCTCTTCTATTTCTCTCTTCCTTTCTCTCTTTCTGTTTATAAATTATACTGGAAGCTGTTGCTGAACAATTATCAAATCGTTGTTTTCTCAAAATGTTATGTTATTAGGATGATTTCGTTGAATATTATTAAAATTAATCATGAATATTTATTATTTAGGGAAAGTACCAAATTATTTCAAATTTTAAAATGAAAAAATTCAATTTCATTTCATTGAAGGTAAAAATTTATCATTATCAGTTGAATTATCATTATCGTTATCAGTTAACTGCGCAAATTTCTGATCAGCGAAAAAGAGTGATATTCCCATATGACATATCAATTCAACACAATCATCCATTTCGGTGCCGTCTCCGTTCACTTCATTGACGCATCTCACGCAGCCAGAAAGCTCCTATTGATTAGCCAAATGACTTGTCCGCTTCAGTTGTGAGTGTATGCCTTACAGCCTAGGCCATAATCACAGGATAGTTATCTTTAAGCCTCCTTTCTCCTCACAATTTCCATATTCTTATAGTAACCATCCTTTTCTTCACTAACCACTAACACTGCCACTACTCTCTCCGCTCCTCAACACTCTCTAATCCTCCTCATCCTTTCACTATTTCTCTCAGAGGAAAGAATTATGTGAAATTTCATTTTCTCTTTCAATCTCTTTGCTTTTCATCTTTTCTCTTTCTCTCTTTAGGAAGAGAAGTTTTTTCATTTACTTGAAATTACTCAGTTCGATGGTAGTTACCTTTCTATTCTTCCTCACCTGCTGAAGTGAAATTCATAAGCTAATTTTCATTAGCTATTACAAACATTGCTAATGCATGAGAGGAAATTATCAGGAAGGAAATGATGAATGATACGTTTTTTCGATTATTTAACATTGTCAATTCCAAGTTTATTTAATCATGAATATGTTGCAAATTCTTAACTTTTAAAGTTTTATAAATGAAAGGGAGAGAGAGAGAGGATATTATGAAAAGTTTATTTATTAGCTCAAAAATGCTGAACAATTTAGCAATCAATCACTTCATAAATGTTCTGATCTATTTATAAACTTATTATAAAAACTTTTAAATCAGAAATATTATCAATTAAAAATGAAAATTTATACATTTTTAATTGTAATCATATTTATACCTATAATTTACTTATAATTTACTTATAATTATAGTTTTCACTTATAATTGGTAATTTTATAAATTTATTTTTTTTATTTTACTTAATAATACCAAATTTTTAAAGCTGAAAATTGATCATGGATTAAACGAATTTATGCGATTTCAATGAAATGGAATTTGAAACTGTTTAATAGGCTTGTAGTTAGTTGCATCGATAAAATGAATGTTTGTATGGTGTTAACTTGTTTTTCATAATTTGTTTGATTCAACAATCTTTCATGTAATTTATGGATGACGAAAAAAAGTTTTTGATTTGAATTTAGTCTTAGTTTTCAATTTCATAATAAAGTAGAAGAAGCTTAAAAATCAAATTGAAATTTCAATTGGAAATTTGCTTTTAAATTATGTCTATTCTTATGCATATATTTCATTTAATGAATTTTACGGAGAGAGAAATGTTACGAAATTTATGGATTTTGAAATTGTTGTTTATTCGAATTATGAAAGGGTCGATCAAGCTAAAATTGGGGCAGCAAGTCTGTCGGATTGAAAGCACTGAAAGTATAGAATAAGCTAACTTTCATGAGAATGACTGAGAATGGAGTGTGCTAAAATCATCATCTCCTTTCTCAATTATCCTAAAATCATCATTTCCTTTCTCAGTTGTCGACCTCTCCAAATTTCATTTCAAACTATTACTGGTCGCTCTTTATGCTAATTAATTTAGTTTATTGTTGCTGTTGTACGCTAATACTCTCATTACTTACTTCAATAAAATGCTTGCGGTATGTAAGAGTCGTTAATTGCTGGTATCCCGGGAATTAGCTAATATAAGAATTGATTAGCTTATGGCTGATGAGACATCTGTACAAATAACTCATTGCTTCCATCTTCCATCATTTCAAGCGATTTAGTTAAATAAATCTGATAGTTGATCCAGCGATAAAGTGGACTTGAATGGAAGTTACGATTATGGGGCCGAATGGAACTAAAAATTTTTCTTAATGCTGGGATTTAGTTGGTCTAAGTTGTCAAACATCTTGCTAGTCCTTAACATAAGAGAGAAGCAGATGGAGCCTAGTAAGCATTTCATTTGAAATATGTCTAAAATCATTTGTCCAAGTCATCCACTACTGCCCTCTCTCTCTCCTTCCGGTATCAGTTTAATCATCCACAAATATTTAAACATCTCTCTTCTAATCATGCAGTTTTAATATTTGCCTTTAACCAGTAAATAAGAATGAAAGAGTACATGCATTAATGCAGTTTTACGCATCCATGCATTAATTTATTATAAATCAAGCATTTATGGCAAATACATTTGTATTCAAACATTTGACTCTTACCGAATGTTTTAATTTTGGTTGATTTAAGAATATTAATTATAACAGCTTAAAATAGCTCAATTACTTGCAGTAAAAGACTGTTAGCTGAGTACTGTATTACTGGTAATTTAGATGAAATAATTATAATTGAGTGGATTTATTCGATGAATTCTCCAGGATCCAAAATTCAATTGCTATTGTAGCAATCGCTATCACTTCTATATTTCGATTAAATGAAATATTCATTTATGCATATGCCAGTGAAATTCGTAGGAAATTTTGGCAATAACTAATTAATATGCTATATCTCAATAATATACACGTAATTTTAGTGGCTAAAATTAATTAAACTCCTAATCGAATCAATCGATTGAGTTAAAATGTATGATAGTGGAAAAAAATAGTAGTAGTAGTAATATTATTACAAATTGAAGTAGCATGAATAAATCTATAGAAAAGCAGTTTGTTAGATATTGATTTAGAACTTGACCAAAATGCTTTATTCATTTTTCATTTGTCACGTTAGCATTTTAAATCTTTTTTTAACTTTTTCTTCTTATTCGTATTTTTTATCTTTCTGTTTATTTCTAGAAGAAATTTCTTGCAGAATTTTAAAGTATTATACTAATTGCATAACTCAAAATTAACTTTATAAACACTAATAATTGCATATTTTCATCGTTCCATAATTAAATAGTAAATATTTCTCATCCGAAGAAATTCAAATAATAATAAATTTTAAGATTTGCATTCTCATTTCCATAAGCTAAACATTATCGAAATCCTTGTCAAATGCAATTTTTATGAGCTCCTTTTAGAATTTCTGATTTATTATTCGTTTTTTTCTAAGATAATTTATCTTGAAGATGTGTTCGTCACAAGAATCATTCAATATATTGGTTATGAGTTAGCTTTTCGTTCCTTCGGCTAAATTCAATTTCTTCTAGCTTAGTCCTTCAAAAAAAAAAATTGTTGAAGAAATTTTTATAAAATTATTGAGAGTAATAAATTCTGGAATAGAATAAGCCATTATGAGTACCATTTTAAGGGATCAAAGTTCGTTGAAAGCGGTCAAGTAATAATTATATAAATTCTCAATCTTTTTTCAAATATCACCTATCATGTAACCTATTAAATCCTATCCTAATTTAAAAGAAGAAAAATTTTTAATTCAAGAAACAATAGCGCTTATTGATAACATACCATTCTCATATTGATAAATGTTTTAGGTTTTAGGTTTAGATGATAAAGATGATGCATCAAAGATATTGTTAAAATTGATTGATGTATTTGTTGAGATTTATTATTCTCAATCAATCTTATGATTAATTACTTTTAAGTAAAAGATTTCTGATATAATGCACTCTTCGCATCTGTTTTAAATTAATTCAATTTTCGATAAAATTTCTTCAACCTTCTCCTCTTCACAAACTGAGCTATTTCTTTCAAAAAAACATAACTTGGAAGAATTGCAATAAATAAACGTTTTTTTTGATCCAACAATCTCTAGTGATATTTACGAATTTATCGAATCAATCGATAATTGTTATTTTTTTACTTTTTACTCTACAAGCTTTATTCGATGTGTAAATATTTGTCGTCAAGATTACACCAATCGCCGTTGATTTATGTTAGAAATGACAACAATATGATTTATTTTGTTATTAATTGCAAATAAATCAACTCTAATTATCAATCCCAATCACTTTTTAAATGTATTTAAGTGTGATTTACTCGTGATTACTTTCTGTTGGATTTACTCGTGATTACTTTCTGTTAGCTTTACTCGTGATTACTTTCTGTTAGATTTTTAAAGAATAACATTAAAAGGTGTTAAAGTTCGTTAGTATTATCAAATTTAAAATTTAACTATGACAATTCATTCATTTAAATATTTCTCTCCACAATTCTTATTCTTATTTTATCTTTCACTATTAGAATATGAAATTATAGCTTTAACTAAAAGAAAATTTACTATTTTGAATTTAGTTATATATTAAATTCTTCATTCTGAATTGCATGTTTTCTAAATTATGATAAATGATAGAGTGCAGTCTAAATTGTGATAAATAATAAAGTGCACTTGAATTTCTTTTTTTTTCAATATCATTCGATTTTCAAGATAAAAGTAAAATGCTGCAAAAATTTAATTTTGGCCATGAAGAAATCCAAATCAACAATTTCTTGCTTTTACTTAATTTAAATTGTCAATTCCCGAAAAGTAATCAAATATTTTCTAATTCTTTCATTTAAAAGAAAAATGAAGCATTTTAGGCTATACTTTAATTCAGTATTATTCCGAAATTCTTACATCTTTTCATTCCCAGATATTTATTTGTTTCTCTTACATTCGAAATTTCTTCCGCTATTTACATTTTCCTTTGCTAATCTCTAATTATTCAATTCATAAAATAGAAAAATTCAATTTCTAATTCGAAGTTCTGAAATTAATTTTCATTCCCATACATACTTTAATTTTTCTCGAAATTCAAATAGCTATTAAATAAAATTTTCAAATTCTCACTTAAAAACAAAAAGCATTGAAATGGAAAATCCATCGAATAGAATTATTTCATTCCGAAAGAAATTAGCAAAATTTAAATGAAGAAAAGAAGAAGCTGGAAGACTTCATGAAAATTGCTCAAATAGAAAAATTCAATTTCTAATTCGAAGAGAAAAGAACAAAATGGAAGAGTTAATGTTAATGGTATTAAACTAATAACTGTACTAGGTTACCAGGTATTAGGTTTACTCACCAGGTACTAGGTGTACTAGGTTCTTTTCTAGCTTTTTTATCATTTCGATCGATAATCTATCTTAAGCAAAACATTAATTACTTATGAAATTTGCTAATTCGAAATTTATATGAAATATGAGTGAATAAGTTGTCAATATGTGGATAAGTTTACTTTGCAACTATTATTTTGTGGGAATTCAAGATAATACGGTGTGAGAATGACTTCTTCTTAATTCAATGTGATATTTTATCTGCGCATGATCGAATAATTCTGTCGTTTGATAAGTTTATACTTTCCCTGAAGTTATCCATTTACTCTATTTTTAAATCAGCTTTCAATTTTTTCGCTCTTCTCTTTTGCTTTGATAAATAAAACAGATTGCATTATCATTATCACTATTATCACATAATGTTTCAAGCAATCTTACATCTATTCAATGAAATTTATCTCTTATAATTTGCTTAAATCACACCTTAATTTTGTAAATTACAAACTCTCTCTATTTTTCCAATACATTTTGTTCAATTTAAAAATAAGTTAATCAAAGAGAACGCTGAATAAAAAGAGAGGAAAAAAAGTTTTGTGAGGTAGAAAGGGAGAGAGAGAGAGAGAATTTAAAAAGGAAGAGGAATAACAGAATGGAAAGAGAAGAATAGAGAGAATTATTTATGGTATTTCAGTATTTTTCTCATAACTATTCGCGCTAAAATGTTTGAATTATTTCTCTTTTTCTCTTCTACATCTGAAAAAAAACAGCTAACATATCACAATTCTCTCCTACTCTTATCAGCCTTATCACTTGTTATCACTACATTAATTCTGTCAATTTTGATAAATCATTTATGAAATGATGTTGGCGTTTCTTTCATTCAACAGAATCGCACGTAATATCTATAATTTGAAGGAATGAAAAAGAGTCGAACAGATGTTGAAGCCATCATAATATGAGTTTACGACGAGTTACACCTCGTCAAATACGGTACTCTTTTTCTTCTTCTTTAATTTCTATACTTTGACTTTTTTTTTCTCGACAAGAATTGAATATAAAAGATAGGTAAATATATTTTTTGACTGAAGACTGAAATGAGTATCTCCGGTAATTGATGATAAAAAAATTTACCCTGTTCTATATTGGGATTTCTTTTTTTGTTTGTTTGTTTGTTTTTTAATTAGTTGATATGATTAAAATTGTTTAGCGTAGTTTATGGGAAGAATAACACTCTAAACTAATAATGTCAATTGTTTACTGCTGTAAAGTGGTCTCACGGGAGAAGTTGTTGGAAGCTTTCAGGAAAGAAGTTCAGGAATTGAGGAAGAAGACGGAAGATGAAGAAAGAGATGGATAATAGAATATGAAAGAGGGAGTGAAAGTGTTTGGTGTATGATAATAATTTGAAAGCATTTCGTAAATTGAAGAGATACTTTTGCCGTAGTTTATTTCGGCTGGTTCTATCACTGAGAAACTCGATGAGTGTGGTGTTGATACTGGAGAGTTAACTCTAACCTGATCATAGCAATAGCAATAATAGCAGCTGTTGTTCATCTTTGCAAATTTCCTCTCTAGAATATTCTAAAATTTATCATTATCACTGACGGAGAAATCACTACTTTATCATTCATCTTATTTTTTTATTTATTTTTTTTTTTTAAATTCAATGTTCAGTCATCATTCAAACTATCGATTCGTTCCATTTTCTCTCATTTCACTAATATCAAAGATCATATTACTGTTTCATTTTCACAAATCTTTCTTCCTTATTTATTTTCTAATATTTTTTTAGAATATATATATATGAAACAATCTATCAAAATTATTTCTAATTTTACAAAATGAGGTCAGAGGTTTAGAATATTTATGCTTAATTATATATCTCGATAACAAACTTATTGCAATAAAGTCCTAGATAACTTCATCAAAGCTCTAGATAAGTTCAGTTTTCTTTAGTTATTTTTTAATTTTTGAGTTTTTATAAGTCGAAAATCTTATCTCTTAAAGTATGACAATATTATCCTTATCTAGAGCAGAAAGAGAAAATCGAAAATTGAAAGAGGAAAATGTATCATATTTCAAGAAAGGTAATAAGAGAGTGAAGCAAGATTGGAGATTTAAATGTGTAATAAATTATTTAAAAAATACTTTATAATTATGAGAAATGGTAAATAAGATATCGATAACATGAAATGATTTAATTAGCCGTAATTAGCCGTAACCAAGACATGTGCTTTTTTTTTAATTTAAAAAATTAAAGTTTTAATTTTTAATTTTGATATTTGATAGTATTTCAATGGGATTCATTTTGGATAAAAGTAAAATGCAAAAAGGCCCAATATATCGAGTTGGGTTTTTTTTTCGTGTTTCGATTTTCCCTTGGGAAAATACTTGTTCAAATGGTTTTTGTTATTCTGCAAGGAAATTATTTTATATTTTATTATATTCTATAATTTTTTGCTTGCAAATTTAAATTCTGTGAAATGTAGCAGCGGTAGGCGACAAATTTTGGCTCATGTTTCCTAATTAGTATGCACAAAAATTTTCCATTCTTTTAGATTTCAACAATCTCATAAGTGCAAGTGGATTGCAGTCTTTAAAAAAAACTTATTATTTC
Organism: Cruorifilaria tuberocauda; assembly: GCA_013365365.1. Lineage (NCBI taxonomy): Eukaryota > Metazoa > Nematoda > Chromadorea > Rhabditida > Onchocercidae > Cruorifilaria > Cruorifilaria tuberocauda. The sequence continues at coordinate 31,768 of JABVXU010000031.1, forward strand.
TCCTTTTGTGTGGGAATTTAGAATTTAAATTAAAAAAGATCAAATGATGGATTTTAAATTTTGAATATTTAATTTTTAAAAGTAATAATCTGAAATATTTGGATCAAATTCATGTAATTTTTTATTTAACTTTAGCTTCATTATTCTGTTTCATTCGCTTTTTTCTATGCCAGATTTGAAGGATCGCTAATTTTCACAGATTTGTTTTAGCTGTCAGTGCCGCAAACTCTTTCAATAACTGAGAATGTTAGATTATAATTTTTTTCTCGAAAATGAAATTCATAAAATATTGAAAATAAATTTCGAGAAATGAAAGTGAAGCATGAAATTACTAAAATTTGTATATATATTTTTTCATTAGAAAATAAAGCGTCTGATAATATTTATTTTCTTTCACAATAAACGCCAGATAGGAATTGACCTGACCTTATGACCCGTGCTAGATATGGTTGCACAATAGTTTCCGTTCCCTCACTTTTAATTTTTGTGACGGAAATGCATGAAATACCTTGATATTATGTGTTTTTTTTTTTAAATCAAATTTCTCAGTGTTCAATCTCTGTTATTGTTTATGATTTTCAGTTTCGATGTATTTCCGGTCATTCCTAAATTGAAATTCTTAAATATTGTACATGTAAGGATTCTTAAATTAAATTATTAAATAACATTCTTAAATTAAAAAAAAGCAGAAATTAGCAATAGCAATGACTTGTATAACTGAATATTACAGAACAAATATGGGTGGACCGGGTTGCGGAATGATACCAAAAGGAGTTGGTGCTCCGCCGCCACCTGGAATGGACAATCGTCGGGGAAAATTGATGTGTATCAAAGTTCGTATGCTTGACGATTCTGTTGGTGTATTTCATTTGGGGGTAAGATACTTATATTTCGATCAGTTCATGCTCGTATATAAGATAATAGCATCGTTTTTATTTGTTGAAGTTTGAATTTGAAATTTGATCATGTTAATAAAAAAAAATTACAATAATTAAAAGTGTTAATGAAAGCGAAACATTTTATTTATCAAGAAAATAATGTCTTTATTCTAATTTAACTAAAATTTAAATTGAATTGAGTTGAATGAAGTTAATTTGAAATGAATTATACTGAAATTACTTAATGCTACAGCATAAAGCACTTGGACAGGCATTATTCGATGAAGTATGCCGTCATTTGAATCTACTGGAATGCGATTATTTCAGTCTTGAATTTACCGATTGCTACGGCAATCGTGTATGTTTCATTTTATTAAATTCTTTAAATATTGGTATATTCAGTCGCTAACTTATAAACTCTCAAGTATTTAAAAAGTAATTACTTAATTAAACGATTCATTTTTTTCCTTCCAGTTGTTATTGTCAAATATGTATATATCCATGTTATTTCCGAATGAATTTTCAGTGCTGGTTAGACAAAGATAAGCCTATTTTACGACAAATTACAACAACTCATAGCGATGCTCGTTTCTATTTCATCGTTAAATTTTACACGCCAAATCCAGCGGATCTCGTTGAAGAATATACAAGGTGTCAATTTTTTACCTTTTTTAAATTAATTTTGATGAAAATTTTCCAGAAGTTGAAAAATAAAAGAAGCCATTAATTCCATCTTTTTGATTAATTTCGTCTTATAAACTCTCGTTTGAGTTTATTGCATCAAAATTTTTTTCTTACTGATAAAGCTGATAAATAGAAATTAACAAATGTATTTACTTCATCATGATCATATCAAGTTTGTAATGAATAATTATCCTAACTTTTCTTTTTCTTTCTCATCTCCATGTTGCATTACAGTTTAGCATTATCTTTATATAGGCATATAATTTTTTCAAAGATCAAATTTACACGTTTTTTCAATAATTATTAATGCATGTGACCTGCATACGGTGTTAGCTATTAAAGATATTTTCGAGAAATTATGACGCAAATTCATCGCAAATTATTTTTAGATATTTATTTGCCTTGCAAATTAAACGTGATCTTGCAATGGGTGAACTATTATGTAATGAGAATACAGCTGCACTTCTGGCTTCATATATTGTTCAATCGGATTGTGGCGATTTTGCAGCCGAAGATTATCCGGACGATAGTTATTTGTCAAGCGCTCGATTTATACCAAATCAAAGTTCGGAATTTCAGCGAAAAGTTATGGAAAATCATATGAAATTAATGTATGTGTTTTTGATTGAACAATCAAAATTTTTTGAAAATGAATGAAAAATTTTAGGATAAAATTTCAATAAGCTTAGCAAGTGAAAGAAATTAAACTAAATTCTTAATTCATTAAAATTAAATAATATTGTTAGAGTGGTTAATTCAATCTTCTTCTTCGATGCAGATCAATCAATTAATCAATTATGGATAAAATTATAAATCACTATTTATTGATTGATATGATAGCATTTATGAATTATTTTATTCAAATGATATATTAGTAATATGTAAGTAGGAATTTCAAACGTATTACGTGGAATTCAGCTATTATTGTTAAATAATTAAAATTAAATTGTTCATGTAATTTCAAGTTTTGGAGCTGTGAAAATTTCAGTGGTATGAGTCCCGGTGAAAGTGATTTAACTCTTCTTGAAACGGCACGACGTTGTGACTATTATGGCGTGAAATTGCATGCTGCTAAAGTATGCTTACTTTTTTACTATATGAAAGTTAAAATAAATTATCAAAATAATAATTGATGATGTTTTTAGCTTTTCGTTAGACAAAGTCTGATAGTTGATATTAATAGTCTTCTTAATCTATTCATAAATAAATTTCTGTTATGTAAATACGATTATACTTTGGATAAAAGTTCAAATCAGTTTAAAACAACTAATACTTTCTATTTTATATGTTTAACGGTCTGTCATAACAAATTAAATTTGCAGGATGTGGAAGGTACTGACGTAAGCCTAACAATTGCTCATATGGGTATTCGTGTATTCCATCAGTTTCAATGTGTTTCAACATTCTCTTGGGCTAAAATCCGGAAGTTATCATTCAAACGTCGCAAATTGCTAATAAAGCTACATCCAGAAAGTCACGTAAGCTAACAATTCTAAAAAAATTTCCAATTTCTTATCCACAAAAAAAAACTCTCCTAAATCTCAAATCCAATTTTGGATTTTGAAAAAAATTTTGATTATTTTGTGAATACGAAATCTTTTCTCAAATTTTAAGATGAGAGATAGATTTAAGAAAGGTGAAGATTATTTTCAATCTAGTTTTTGTAATTTGGAAACTAACTAATCTAAGCCAAAGTATATTCATTTTGCTGTTATAAGCTATTGCAATTTCAATTCATATTTTAACATCGATGTAAATACGAGTAAAAAATTAGCTGCAATTTCAAGATGATACTGTGAATGGATGAGTAAAAATTAATAATGAATAGAAGTCCATGGAATTTTAGAATTTCTTGCAGCAATACTATAAAGAAACGATCGAATTTTTATTTGAAAGTAGAAATGAATGCAAAAATTTCTGGAAAAAATGCGTCGAGCACCATACATTTTTTCGCTGTATTGAAGTATTACCTGTGAAAAGAACTCGTGAAGGTCGCCTTTTCAGTAAAGGCTCAGCCTTTAGGTATATTTTTCACCTTTGAATTTCTCTGTAATAACTCTGCTTGAATACTGAAATGTTAAGAACTGTTTGAAGAATGATAAGGAAGATGATGCCTTCCTTTGCGCGGCTATAATTCTTCAAATTGATATTATTCTTTTCATAACAATCACGAAGAATTAATTAATTATTGTGTTTTTTTAACATTTCATATTTTCAAATTCACGATATATTCGAAGCTAAGACTTTTTTGCAGATATCAGGGTAGAACTCAGAAGCAATTAATTGATTATATTCGAGAACATAGAAAAAGACGTGAACCATTTACGAGGTTTGTAAAATTTGAAACAATTGTTTGTAGTGTTTTCAAAAATTTCCAAGAGTGTATAATTAAGAAGGATAAGAGAAATCTTTTTTAGGCCAATTAAGTCAGGCCTTTCACCGTCATCTAATGGACGATTATCACGGCCAGTGTTCTTTGACATGAATCATCCTGCTTATGCAACAGTGAGCGACCGATCAGTGAATTTGATTGGCTCTGGAACATTACCTTCTCGAAGTGTACCAGTTTGTTGCATGAATGGAGAACAATCGATGAGTCGTGCTTCATATATAAGTAGCCAGAGCAGTGGTCAAGGTATAGGTCAGCAGCTGATGACAACAGGTACGATGAGTTACTTTCCTGGTGAGATAACTCTGAGTAACTATGGTACCACTACCAGTGTTCGTAATCATCGCCATCGAAATTCTCAGAACTATCCGAATAATAGTAACGCTGCGGCAATAAACGGTGAACGAATGTGTTTGAGTGATATGGAAGGTAATGATGTATGTTCATTTGTTGGTGGTGGTACCATGAATTCGCGGTACAGACAGCAACATTCTGATTTTAAACCCTTAAAACAATCTGTTGTTAAATCTGTAAAAGCAGGAGCGATAGCGGCAACGAGTAATGCTGATAGTATTGGTGATACATCAGATAATGATGCTATTACATCGGTATCGTTGCCAAATGTTCTTGGTGATGATGTACAAATTGTTTGTCGTGAATTTGAGCTTAAATGTGAATGTCCACCTAAATCTGCATCTGGTGACAATTTTCTGGAACTACATCAACCACCACGTGACTATGACAATATCAGCGAAGGCTCCTATAAATTATCCGATAATGAGCTACGATCAGCACATTCCGATGTTCAACCTTTTCCTATGAATCCTGTTTATGCTACCACGTTCACAGCAAAGCGTGTTGGTAATGTTATTGTTAAAAAGATTGTTTCAAATACTCGTTCCACACCTAACACCACTGATGATGAAGATCCATATTCTGAAGGGCGACTGGACAATGATAGAAGGAAAATGGGGACAGGACGTAATCAACGAGAAGTTTCATCCCAGATTTCTCGGCAAGAATATTCCAAAAATAATCAGGTTGAAGTTGATTCGCAACGACGATTCTACACTGAAAGGAAGTATCCATCATCGGCACCAGCTTCGTATGCGGAATATCCGATGCATCAAAAATTGGTACCAATCGAGATTGATGGTCCAAATGTCAATTTGGATGAACATAGGAAGCTGAGTGGTAGAAAGGAAATCAACAGAGTGTCAAAGATACACGATAATATTCCACCAAAGACTCCAATTCGTACACCAATTGTGAAAGATGAATTAGATCGCTGTTCAGTAACCACTGAATCTCAACATTCTGTCTCACGTACTATCGAGGTGCCATCAAACTATTCAAAAATTATTTATACATCGAAAGGTACCATTTTGCAGAGGCCAAAAATAATTCCAGATGAGGATGAAATTAGCGCTAATGAGAACATTTACAGCAATGTTAGTTTAACTCATATCTCAGATAGTGGTCAAAGCGATATGATAATAACTCAATCGCAAAAAGCTCCGAAAACTTATGGCGCTATTGGTCCATTACCGGGTAAAGTTATAACTAAAGAAAATTTGGTAATCACACCGGAAGGTTATCGAGAACGAAAACCCAAACCAGTAGTACCTCCGAAGCCAAAAAATCTTGTTTCCGCGTTAGAAACTGGTTTTACAGAATCATTAAGTGCACCGGAAGCAAAAACGGGTCATCCGGTAGTGAATCTTCAAAAAGAAGAAATTCTTTCTTCTTGTTCGGCACCATCAAGCGCGCGTGAGCTGAATCGTCCAACACTGATTTCGGTTCAGAGTGAAGATTATCCGGAAATTCAGAAATGCCATCTCTTCAACAGTGATATTCCATACGTGCTCACAATGCGTAATATATCTAATGAAGCTGAAGGCTCTTTCTCAACTTTTAAAGATAGCAGTAGTAAGAATACAATTTCAGAAGCTTTGGTTAACACTACTGAAAGCGGCAATTTGCGTAGGTCATTATCAGGTTCACGTAGTCCGGATAGTTTGAGGAGAAGAAAATCCCTCGATTTGGTCCCCAAAAAACGACTGCCTTCACCAGGTAATTTCTCTTCCCAAGATCATTCTTTATCACCCTCCACACCGGAATCTGGTGATGTCTTGGAATATCTATTGCGAAGGCGAAATATTGAAAAGTCTGCAATTGCGAAACATGGACGTCGCAATGATCCACGTAGGCAAACTCAACCTGTTCGTTTTAATATTCCGCCTAGTGCGGAAACTGAACGACAACAGATTAGTGCAATATCACAGCCGAATTTAAATGATAATAATGAGGAAGTGACACTTGTTATGGAAAATGATGAAACATGTGAAAGAATGGCGAAAGATTTGAAATCGAATAATCAAAAATACACAAATGTAAATGTCGTTTCGGATTTTAAAACTGAAATTGAACAATCTTTGAAAATTCAAAATGAAAATGCAAAATATTCAAAAGGTAACGGAATAGGTATCATTGGAAACAAATTGGTGGATTCAACTAATGTCGATGATTTTCCACCTCCTCCACCACCACCTCCGCCGATCCCTCCGACATTGCCGATTATTTTAAAGCAGTCGGTAAATTCCGGAGTACCACAGCCAATCACCGAAGGAAGCATGCAAGAAACTGTGGAAACATTACCATACGTCGATGAATCAACCTCTTCTCGAGCGTCTTACGCTTCCAAGGATGAAATCACCGATAAAATTCCATCAGCACAATCATCAACTCAAAGAACAGCTACCGGTATCCTATGGACTGATTTTTAGATTGTTTATCTTTTTGCAACCATCACGGATTTCTCTATCCCTGAGTGAATGAATGTTTGTGTGTTGAATTAGCGGCGTAACTTAATATGCATGAAATATTGTAAACTCAGAAAAAAAAAGTACTGTGATGGCAAAACGTCTACAGATAGACTAAATTTTAATTTAAGAAATTTTCATAAAATGAGACATTCAGTAAAATAAAAGCCTTCAAAAGTTACGCCGCTTTTTTTAATTTTTTTTTTTGCTGACTCAAAATATTTTTTTCTTAGTTTCATTAACGAGCTTTTTCTATGCATGTAATTAATCATTTGTATCAGCACGGAATGAACAATGAACAAGTTTAGTCTTTATAAACTTGACAGAATTTTTACTCAAAGTTTATTCATTTATTAAGAAGGAATAACTCTGGCTAGGAATTTCAAATTTCAAATCTTTAAAAGCAAAAAAGTTTCGAATGAAGTGAAAAGAGTCAAGTGAATGTGAATAATTTTTTGAACTATCAGCTTTTAGTTATATTTTCAAAATCATAGTTCTAAAGACTGCAAATGCTCATTGTTGCTTCTTACAATAATAATAATAATAATAATATTTACAGGAATCTTTTCATAAAGTAATTTTTCCTAAACTTTTTACCAGTAGAAGAGAGGATGAAAATTTTCTCTTCTCTTTGGTTGAATAAAATTTGAAATATTTGTTGAATAAATGAAAATGAGTAAAAGAATGATAGTTTGTCAACTAATATAATTAATGCTAATATTATTACTGCAATTAGTTTATTGTTAATGTTGTTGTTGTTGTTGCTGTTGTTGCTGTTGTTGTTGTTGTTGTTATCATTGTTAACGTTGCTATCGCTTCTGCTGTCATCAATTCCCTTGACATAATCTCTGGATAATGGAAATGATTGACAGCTTGTCGCTTTAGCTTCTTTTTAACTACTTTAAACAGATGATGTACACGTCATTGCTATGATGATGATGATGATGATGATGATGCTGTTGTCGTTGTTGTTTTGATAATGATTTTTTGATGGGAATCATTAATTGTGATAGCGATCTATTAACTTCTTACTTATTGCAATTACTACCAATGTGTGCTTTACTTCTGAAATTGCGCAGTTGACATTTGCACTGACCACATTTATAGTGAACCTACATACATTTATAATTTCGACTGAAATTTGATTGATTCCTTTAATAGGAGAAAATCAATTAGATATATGCGATCGAAACGTCAATTGAAACTTACTTACTTAAAGTTTAGTTTCTTTTTTAAGGTAAAATAGATTTAAGAGTATGCAGAACGCGAAACCAACTGATGTACATAATCTTTTATGTATAACTTGTATGCAATTAACTTTAACAAATAAAGATCTTTGACAGTTATTGTATTTGTAATTTTATCGATAATTTTTTTTTGAAATTGCTTAAGACCGCTATTGCTACTGCTCTGCATTGATATATGAGAGTATGAAAATAATTTGAAACAAAAAAAGAAAGGAATAATAAAGAAGTTACGCGAATTCAAAACAACTTTCATCAATGATGTTCTTTAAATATATTACGGTATCCTATTCTAGTATATGAATGATATATGTTGTTTTCTTATTATACAAACAAATATTACTTATACTCTCCATTACTCTCCGCTGTAATTTCATATGGTATAGTTAATATCTAAAAATATTTTGGGTAAAATGTGATTGAAAACTACCAAACAGTTAATATATCTTTTTTTGGTAATGATCCATGATTCTTTAGAAAAAAAGAAATTTTGAAAATAGTATGTGGAAGAACTTCTGAATAGATGCTCATTTTTCTTCTTGCTATTTGAATTCTCAATCCTTTCTATTTGGGAAAAATAAATGAAAGATGGCATGGAATAGATGACTGAAAGTTCAAAGTTGAAAAAGGATGCTGGCATAAAAGCTAGCAAGTTTTCGAAGAAATTTAGCTAACTTTAATTCCGATGTTAATATGAATGATTCAACAAGCTTATCACAGTTATGCTTACTGTTAATCGATGAAGGATGATTAATGTAAATACAATTTGCAGTTGTTTTCCAATGGAAATATTTGTTCTTATTCTTTTTTCCATTTTGTGTTTATTTAAATTAATTAGGCATTTAGCTCATTAAATAATTTAACTTAAATAAATTTTAATGACTTCGAAACTGAAATTGGAATTGTTCGAATATATCATTATCTTATAGCAGTCTTGTATCGAATAGCAATGATCAGTTGAAATTATCAAATTTTTCTTATCATACCCTTATCATTTCATTCAAGTTCAAGAAAAGATTACGTTTTTCGGGTTCAAAAATGAAATTTCAATTGGTGCTTTTGTTTATTCCTCTTTTTTTATGTGTGAATTTTTGATTTTCTTTGATATTTCATGCATATTGTTGTGTGTGATACCATTTTATATTGTATTTATCAATCCATGCAGGTCTTTCTTCATATATTCGTGTACTATTTCCTAGTCTTTTTCGCTAATTATTATTTTACCTGTTATTAATTAATTGAAAGAAAGCAATTATGTCTCTTTTGTATCGAAATTTGAAGCAAATTCCATTTTAATTGTAAACAAAATCTTTAAAGGTATACTTCAATAGTATTTTTCATTTTTTTCAAGATGTTTAATTTATTATAATATTCGAAATCATCATACAAAATGATTTTATAAGGTGTTCTGATCAAGTGTCATTTTTTCCCATTCATTAACCAATCAATGAAACTTTCCATTTCAATTTATTACAATCTTGAAGTATGAAGGAAGGATTGATTGTGTAATAATTAAATATCATTCATCATCGGGTCAATTTTTTATAATCATAGGAAACCAGAAAATTAATATTCCTTTGATTTAATTAGTGCTGGATTACTTGATCAAAGATTTTTTTTTATTTATATGCATAATAATTTCACATATATTTTAGCCAATGTGTATTTTCAGTTAAACTTTCATCATCTCATTCTATTCTTGCCTATTTAATCTTAACAATACGAAAACAATTCAAATATTTCCTTCCCGCATTGTTTTTCTTTTTTCATTTAGAAAATAAAAGTATTACTTAGATAATTGTGGACAATCCATTCTGTTGTTTACTTTTATTCCAATCATTTATCAATTCTTACTTTTGTAATTAATTCTTTTTCAAATTTGTTTGTACTATTTCTTTTTCCACCTTTTGTATGCAGTATTTTAGTGGAAGTTAATAAAACCAAATTGCTTCGGTTGAACTTTCATTTTTTTTGCTGCTTATAAAAATTGGGCAAAAAAGGGAACGTTGCATATGAATTTTATGAATGGAGTAAAATTCTAATTGAAATTAAATTTTGATAATAAAATTTGATTAACTCTTGATTAACGATTGTATTTGGTTAGTGAAAAGTTTGTTTTTTTCTTGAGCAATCAGGAATTGTCAAAGAGATTTTTTTTACAAAAGTATGAAAAGTGATTCATTTTACTCGAATGGCATTAATAACATTGCAGTGAACTTTAATAAATTTTTTAATTAGTTTTCTTTATTGAAAATTTGATAAAAATAATTTAAATTTGGATTTTTTAAGAGTTTAAAGCTGAGATTAAAACAGAGTTCAGTTACCGTATTCTATTTTCAAATTTTAGGTCAATTTTAAAAATTGTGGTTGACAACTTCATTTATAGTGATGAGTAAAAAAACGAGTTGCAAAAGTGTTGTTTCTGAAGTTTCCTTCTTCCAGAAATCTGCGTAGGATCTAAAATAAGCCATACTCGGAAATATTTATGTGAAAAAAGGATAAACAGTAAACTGTTTTCAGATCATCGTAGTGTTGGTGATTTGAGATCTGAACATTCGCCGATTCGTTTGTCAAAAGTAGCCAGAAGAAGTATCGATTCCGCATTGGTTACTACTCTTGATAATTCTGTTATCAGCATGACAGAACAAAAACAGTATGGATAAATTTTAATTTGATTTTTCCGATAATTTTAATTAAATTTTCACTTTTATTACGATTAATTTGAATTCTAGTCACACTTTGTGCTCTATGGAAGTTAAAAAAGAAATGCAACAAACAGGATAGGATATTGTTAAGTAAAAATTCAGTATGTCCTGAATCGATGCCAAGAATAATTTAATTTAATAGTATCTGAACCTGTTTCATTCAAATAATTTAAATTTACTGTTAAATTAAATTTCTTTTATTCATCATGTATATTGATAGGACAAATGAATCCAGATTAAGTCTGGATTCTAAACGGATGAACACAGCATTGTTATGTGAATCAAGTGATAGTGGTGCGATGACAGTTTCTGATAGCGATTCAAAGCCTTCTCGAACGGGTAACTTACTTGAAACTATACTTTAAATGATATAAATAGGACAAAAGCAAGGTAAAGAAAGAAATGAAATATTCTTGTGCTACAATTCGATGCTTTTATCGAGTTAAAACAATTTTATTAAATTAAGGTATAGATGATAATGATAATTTAGAAATAGCTGTTTGAAGTATCGGTATTTGAATATATGCTGTTCAAAATTACTTATTTTAGAGTTCACTGAAAATGATCATCCATTTTATCGAACAGTAAGCACTGAAAGTATAATCAATGAAGAACAATGGTTGTTAAAATCATATTCTAGCCAAGATTTTGAAGATATTTTTACGCCAAAGGTTATATTTTTACGATTTTATTCAATTAATTTACAGTATCTCAATCTTTTCGTTTGTTTATCAATTATCATGAGTTATTTTATTCATGCCATGGAAATAGGAATATTTTATCAATTTTTAGAATTTAGATTATTTGCAGAAAATGAATCCGAAATGTTTCGATGTGTTGAAAGATATTGTAATGCTGGAAAGGACAGCTGTGTTCGATTTGAAAATTCTCACAGAGGTTATTTGTTTATTGGTATCTGCTACTTTAAAATTAGGCATAAGTGAATTTGCTTAAAGTTCATGAATGTGAGCTTTTTATTGATTTATTAAGTCAAATCGTAAATCAAACCATGATTGATTATGAATCGTAATTGATTGAAATTGAAATGATCAAAACGAATGTTAATTATTCCATACATATATATGTATATATATATTTCACTAGATGAGCATTCAGGTAAAGTATTGAGGAAGTGGAAATTTTCATTTATTCATTACTTTCTAAATCAGTGCTTTTACTTTTCATGCAGGTTAGGATAAAAGGTTAGAAATAAAATAACTGGTAAAATTCTGTTTTTTAGGATTTTTATCAACTGATACCGGGAAAAGTATTATCGTGCGGAAGAGCATTGATAGATTTATTTGTTAATCTGAAATCTCTTCAACGATTCCATGATGATCATCTCAGTACGTTAGAAATTGTCGTTAAAAATTGGTATATTTTTTCATTTCTCGTTTTGTCGGGTGCATGATTGTCAACAGAGAAGATAAATTGCGAATTTAGAATTGTTGAAAACTTCATGACTCGAACTGAAAGAATTTATCCAGTAGTTTGAATTTTTTCAAAAGAAAGAAAAGAAATTCTATAGCTTGCTAATGTCTTAGAAATGTTATCAGGGCTGATTGCTTGATAAGTGATAATAAGGAACGACCGCGAGTCGGTGATCTTCTCCTGTGTTCAGTGCATAACGCTTTAAAATATTATCAGTTAGTTTTTTCTTCTCAATCTTAAATGTATGAATTTTTGAATTATAAGAGAAATATTAAAATATCTTCATTAGGCATATTGGTAATTAAACAGCCTCAAGGCGCATTTATAATGTTAATGAAATTATCTGCACAGTGATAGTGCTTTTGTTTTTATTCATCTTTAAGTGATATTAGTGATTACTTTCCTGATTGTAATATCACAATTGTTGTCGCTTTAGTCTGACGCACTTTTTCCATTCCAACCATCTTACTTGCTTTCACCTAACTTTCTTATACTGTTCACTTTTTTATTATCAGTAGTAAATATTCTTCTAAAGTGATATCAATGAAGTTATTCCTATAATTCGTATATGATAATCTTTGAATTTTGTTCAAAATTTTTAAATTTGAATTGCGAATTTATCAAATTTTTAATTAAAAAAATTTCTTAAGTTTAAAAAAAAGCAGAAAAGAAAAAAGAAATTTCTCAATATTTAAAAGATTAAATACTTCTTTGTAATTTTTATTGCTCGATAAGACTAAAATAAAATCAAAAATCTCTCTTATTTTTGATAATTTAAATACCGCTCAACTTGAATGAGAAATGAATTAACTAATAGATTGATAGTGTTTTGTAATCGATAATCAATCATATTTTCATTTACAGGAAATTTGTACAAAATTCTCCAATTTATTTGGCAGCTATTGATGAATTAACTCGTATCAATAGTGCTTTTGCCGATTCTCTCAACAAATTGCAAATGAGAATTTCCTATAGTTGCAGTATTAATTTTTTGATGCTAAAAGTGATACATCGAATGGTTGTATGGCAAAGTGTAAGGATTCTAAGTAAATTTTGCATGTTTACCTATGTTTAAGTAAAATCATGTGAACTCATATCATTTTCAGTTCAACATAATTAAAAGTTAAAGTCAACGTTTCATAATAAATTCTAACGGTTAGAGTTTAGTTACTTGGAAGAATGGTTGCCGCACTTTTGGAAGAGAGTAATGAAGCTAAAATAGCATCACAGCTAAGTAGCTGTCGAATTGCCGTAGAAAAGGTTAATTAAATTCAATTTTACCAATTAATAATACTGTTTAATTATTGATTTCACTATACTTTCCGCATTACGTAATTCTATATGAAGAAATGCTACTGTTAGATGGATTATATCAGTTCCATTTTTTAATTCTTAAATATCCTTTTATTTTCATCAAATGCTTATTTAGGTTGCATCATTTAACGCTGGGAAAAAATCTACACTGGAAGGATTGGTTCATTTTACAAAATTTGTTGAACTTGGAAACGATTTGAATATTGTTGATGGACTAACCGATCCAAATCGAGTAATCTTCATTTTTTTTTACGTGAATCTCGAATGCTATTTCATGTATTACTTGAAATTACAATACCTTTTACTTTTTAATAATTTTCATGCAGGAAATCTTTAAGTTAATTTTTTTTAGCATCGTAATTGATGCGAAATAAACTATTATTTTGTAATTTGCAATGTAATTTTGTAATCATTCAAAATTTAAACAAATATTGTTTGATTAAATGTTAGCAAGGATCTCTTTTTAGTAGTGTTTTGATGAATACCTTTACTGTATCAGTAATGTCATCAAACTAGCAAAGTATTTTATTTATTCAATATTTGTTGTGCCAGAAAACGTTATGACTGTAGTGATTTCAACAGGATCCGGCAGTTATGTTGACAGTAAAATGTGATCTATTATCAACTTTTTCATCATCAATCATATTCTATAATAGGTAAATTTGTTTTTCAGAGATTTATACGTCAAGGTTGGTTACGTAAATGGACAAAACGTGGTTTTATACCGCACGCTGTGATACTTTTCAATGATGCGTTATTGTTTGCTTACCGATCACAAACAGATGGCTTTATAAGAAATGCTTTTCTTCCTTTACGAACTATGACAGTATAACTTTGTGTTGTTTACCCTTGTGAATAAATAATTTCATGAATTTACTTCGATAGACAGTATCAATTCCATTATAATTTATTTGGCCAGGATGGAAATTTTACAGGTGGAAGAAGGTGATACATTGCATGTCGTCATAGATCCAACAGTTTGTCTTACTATACAAGCGGTTAGCCGTACATTTTTGCTTTCTGGTGATTGTACGAGAATTCGAGATCTTTGGCTTGAAGAATTAACGAATGCTATTCGAAATGCTAAACAATCTAAAATCGAAGATTTACCTCAAACTGAAACTTTTGGTTAGTTTAAGTCTTTGCTTAATTTGGTAAAAAGTATAAAAGTAAGTATTAGAATATTGGGACAATTTAAAATTATTAGCACGCCAAAGTGATTAAATGATTAATTTTTCTTAAGAAAAAAGATTGATAGCAATCATCTTGCGGTGATAAGAATTTCAGAAATCACACTCCTTTTCATACTTTTTGGTATTTATTTTAAATTATTTGCAGTTAAATTTGATTTCGAATTTTACCATACTACCAAGTAGTATTGGACATTTTATTTAAACTTGAACAATTTCATGAAATTATATTGGTCATACTGAGCACTTATAAATTTCATTGAGAAATTGCATGAGAATTATGAAAATTTTTAGTGTTGTTTTATTTTTTAAAAACCTTTTCAATTCTTTTCAGCTAAATTTTCATGCAAAAAATTTATTCGAGAATTTATTCATTTTATTAAATTATTGTCCTTCAATTTAACTTTTTTTTTCTTGAAATGCTTTAAGGTTTGAAGAAATACTTTACTCTCAATATAATGTGAGAATTTAACTCTTTTATATGACTACTTGTTTTATTTTTGCAGTAATTACGGAAGGAAGCTTAAACGATAAATTAACTCATAGTAATAATATGTGGGATCCGTATGAATCAACCAATCAACTTGGTTTGTTATTATTTTACTTTCAGAATCTGATATGTATTTTAAATTCTCTATCTAAAATATCTCACAAAGAGTGCCTCAAATTTTCAGTATTAGTTGACATATAAATTTAGTAAATCAAAATTTTCTAAAAATTATAAAATTTTGATAAAGTTTATCTATTTTTACAAAAAATCAATTGCACTAATCAAAGTAATTTGTTTCAGATGTTAAAGCTGCTGCAACAGTGCCATATAGTACACTTGATGTATGTTGGTATCGTCATGCCACTTTAGGAATTCATGCAATTATTACGGTAAATTAGCATACTATTTTAATTGATATTTTAAAAGTTTAAAGATTCCGGAGGACGTTTAGAAAATGACAGAGAAGATTTGTTATTTCTATTTTTCACTTTTTTTAAAGAATTTAACTTACATCTTAATTACTACTTTTTTAGGCTCCGGCCAATCAGATGTCTGGATACCTATTCCGTAAATTCCGCAATTCTACTGGATGGCAAAAATTTTGGGTTGTACATGCAAATTTTGCGCTTACATTCTTTAGATCCCATCAGGTAATGTTGTATTATCAACTATGAGTAGAATTCCATATGTTTTATATTATCAAGCATTTAATGGACTCACAATAAATGCTTGTTAAAGGAATATCTTTCCAAGAAATGATTTTACAAAGTATATTTGACAAGTAAACGAAATTTCATTCAATCAATCAACGAATGAATGATTAAAATAAATCGTTAACTTGTATTAACTGATGTAAATTTTAGGATAGAGAACCGGTAGTGATATTGCCGATTATTAATTATCACATATCGTTGCCATTACTTAGTGATAAAATTGATTGTGATAACGTTTTCAAAGTTTCATATAATACAAGTTGTTATTTCTTTCGAACTGATAGCTTGTATGCCTTTTCAAAGTAAGTTTATCAATAGATATCTATCGTTATCAGAATTTAATTTTTTTGCCTTGCAGTTCGAGCTATGTCGTTACTTTGAATCCACCATAACTTTCATTTGAACATTAGAATTATATGTTAATGAATTTCTGATTTTTTACCTTCTGTTAAATGCCATATGTATATTAAATTAGCAATTCTGAAATTTCGCTATAGAATTTTAAATTGAAATAAGATTCGATATATCTTTCGAGATAAATCACTGATAGAGATATGTTAAATGGTTCTTAAGAAATCAAGAATTCTGATACTTGCAATTTTGGAAGAATTTCAAGTTAGAAAAAATAATGAATTATAAATTAAATCATTTAATTTCCAGATGGTATGAATGCATACATGAATCGACTATCAACAGTAGTCCTCTCGATCTCATTGCAGGTCTTCCATCCAAATAGCACTGCAATCATCCGTAACCTATTTGTAACCTTACATCAAGCTTCGTCTTATTTTCTCAGAAAACGTCTAGCATTCATATTAGCTGGCTGACGAATGATCAATCAGAAACTCACTACCAGACAATAAAATACAATTCCACTGCCGTACATATGATATTTTTTGTCTTTCTATAATTATATATACATGCAACAGATAATTAGCATGTGTCTCCTACTCTTATTGTTTGCTCATCATCTACTGACCATTTATTTGAATAAAATATTAGTTTACTTATTTCTTGTTTACACATTTTCCAATTACTTATGCATAATAAGCTTTATCTCCTCTGTTTCTTTTCTGAAATTTAATTTGACGTATGGTTGTTTCTATGCAAATCATGCAGTAAAAATCAATTTCAATTTTGTTCAGTCAAAAATTATCAATTTATAGAAAAAAATTCCTCTACCATAAACGATTTATTTTGGCTTTATAGCAAGAGCAATTTGAAGAAAACTAATAATATACAATGAGGAAGTAAGTACTTAGTACTAGCATACGATATATTGTATGCATTGCCATGTGCTAACCGAAATAAAAAGGGCACAATTTATTAATTGAAATTAAATTGCATATGACGATGCATAATGTTACTTCTTTGGTATATGAATCGTAGGAAGCTATTTATTTGGGATATATTACTGAAACATTTTGTTACAAATGAGATCCAAAATGCATAGATATATTAGTTGACTTTTACTTTTACGATATTTTTCATTGTAGCAATAACTATCGTTATAGCACAGCAAATAACAACAAGAACAGTAATAAATAAAACGAGTTCTAGTAAAATCACATTTCCAGTTGGTATTGAGAATTGTATTTCGTTGTACTTCAACAACGGTATCATCAGCCATTCGCAACGCGATTCGTTTGAACAATCACAAGATGTCTGCAAGAAATAAAAAAAAAAATTTGTTAAAAACTATTTTAAATTTAGTCTTATAAAGATTTTCACTGCTATTAATATTAGCATTATAAATTTATAAAGAGGAGAAGAAGGAAGGCAAATAATATGAAAAATATGACCAATTTAACTAGAAAATTTTGATACATCATTATTAGCATTCATACTTTCATTAAATACTTCTTGCAATGGCCAGTCAGGAAAGTCGAATTTTCAAAACATCTCAAAAGCAGCTGTGGAGCCGGTATTGTGACTGTAGCATCTGAACTTAAGATTTATTTAAGGATATTTCAAAAACTTATTTTATCTTCTCTCCTTATTAATTGACTTGCTTTCTTCCATGATGACTTATCAGAATATCGATAAGTAAAATTAAATAGACTAATAATTGGCAAAAGATAAAATGTAAAGTCTAAAAGATAAAATTCTGTGTGAAATAGATATGAAATACATAATATTTTACATCACTAATTATTAACAAACTATTTTAATGATCCAAAAGACAAGATAAAACCTTTTCCTGTAGCAGCGTGATATCGCAAATGTAATGGTAGCTCGAAGCGCTCATTATATACGAAAATTTTCCTTAACCCTCGTTTTGAACATATATAAAGAGGTGTATCTTCTGATTTTTCTCTTGAAGCTTCAACGTTAAATGATGCCTCTGCATATGCATGAGTTGGATATTCTTCCATACTACAAAATTGTTTCTGGACAAAATATTTTTCTTTTTCACTTGCGTATGGAAAATGAAAATGTAAAAGTTTTTTTCCCGTTTTACAAATCAAAAACAATAGAACGTGGCAAAATTGTCTGTAGAATTCTATTCTTGTTCAATGTGATTTGTGCGGTATAACGGTACTTTAAGCTTTAAGCTCAGAAGATACGAGGTTGATGCATGAGACTATATTTACAAGCTAGCTCTGTACTGACAAAGTAACAGATCTGAAGTTTAGCATAATAAGTTTACATGACATTAACAATGCCTCCTTCAAAAAATCCATCATATATATCTTTCTCACTGCTTATACCTGTCAAGATCGACATATGCACCTGCAGGAATCGTAAACTTATAGGCAATTAAGCAATCCACAAATCGATTTGAACTCCCGATGCTTACATTCAGTTTGAGATGCCGATGCAGACCACTACCACTCCCATGAAATCAGAATCTTAAGTTGAAGAGATGCTCAGCAAACAAAAAATTAAAACTAGGATTTTAATTGAACTAAGCACTCTTGCCAAACAAGGATTTTGATTTTAAAAACAAATTTAAAGATTGTAACAAACCTTCATATCAGCTTTACGTATCGTTATGGCATCGACCCAATCGCAACGCTGACAATAAATTAAGCCAAATACAGCGAAAAAAAGAAAAATATGAATAATCATGCCACTTCAGAAATTTCCTCCATCAAGTTACAAAGTTTAATAACCTCGAAATTCTAAAATATTCTGGAAATATTCTTACAATAATCTTGCTAGGAATTTTGATAATGCACCTTTGGTTTTCTCGATAATGAGTAAACTATTGCAAATAGATTTCAAGGATTTCAAGGACAAGCCTCTGAGATTTGCAATGAAACACAAAGAGACTCATCGAAATGAAGTTCACATCTTTTACTTCTATTTCCTTTAATATCAATGGATGTACTAATTATTGAAGTTAGATAAAATACTATGACAGAATTAATAAGCCTCAAAAAAATAAAAATGAAATTTTATATCATAAAAATAAAACTTATTTCTTTCACACACATTCGTACACAACGTAATATTAAATTGTGAATTTCAAAAAATCTGTATTTCTTCTCCTGTAAACTTAATATGGACAGAACAGATATGAAGTGCAATCAGAAAACTTTCAATTGTTGTAGAATTGTGACAATTTCGCAAAAATAGAGTAAACAACGAATATGAATTTGCAAAACGACTATCAATACTTATGTATATTCGTTTATTGTTAGGCTATATGAATGTAATGTGAATATAATAAAATAAAATATTGTTTTTTAATCAACAAGAAGAAATATATCTTTTTGATTAGTTAGTTTTTTGGTTAGTTAAAACCTGAAGTATATACCTCCCATATCTCGACACAGATATAATGAGAGGAAAAGAAAGACAAAGAATAAATTACTAAAAAAGAGGTAATAAATACATATAACGAAGCACCGGGTAACGATATATACATTCAAGTATTGAGAGCAGTGACAGTTTCTGTACTTGAGCCGGTATCACCTTGGTTTCGATGATGTCTTATAGCGGTTTTTGATCCGTTTGACTGAAATTAGAAAATTACGCATGTGAGATAAGGCAGCTATTATAGTTTGAATAGCAAAAGCAAGCAATAAATGCCACAGCACCAAGAAAATAACGAAAAGGAACACTCGCAATACGAGAAACAAGGAATTAAGGAAACAATAAAGCAAACATATTTACTTGAAAATGTGCGTTCATCTGTTCCGAAATGTTAAGTACTTCGGCAACATCGGGACGTTTACTCGGATTCGAACAAATGCACCGAGATATTAAATCACGCAACTGAAAGCAATACTAACTTTTACAATACAATAACCCATAAAATCCTGCTGCGTTTATTGTTATTTGTAATATTATTTGTGAAATCAAATGCAGTTGTTTTGACTTTGGATAATAGCAGACTCAAAACAAAACCTGCTGTGAATAAATATCAGCTGGTAAAGGTGGATATTCGCAATTCTCAATCTTTTTACATAATGAATATAAGTTCAATTTATCACCATAAAATGGTGATTGCAATGCAGCCATCTGCAAAAATTTCAAACATGAGAAAATATGAGCCAAAATATTTAGTTGGTAGAAGCATGAGTTTCCAAATTATACTTTATTTCATCGGTTCGCCAGGTTTTACCACCCAATTCATTTCATTTTTACGGTCAACACACGAATGTATCTTTATTTAAATTCATCATTATTCAACAATTCCATTTTCCAAAAATGATGAAGTTATATGAAATTTTGAGACGGAATAAAAAATTAGGAAGAAAGGAAAACAATTTATGAATTTATGTTTTGTCAGAGATAATTTTGCACTAACTTACTTCATACAACAAGCAACCAATGCTCCATAAATCTGATTTGAAATTATACCCATTCTCTTGTATCCTTTCAGGACTCATATAGTACGGTGTACCAACTAAAGAATGTGCCGCTGTGGTTTTTGAACTGAAAAATCTACCAAGGCCAAGATCTCCAAGCTTCACGGCACCATCCGCGGTAATAAACACGTTTGCTGGCTTAATATCTGCACAATACATCAAATAATTTATAGAAATATGCTTTTGTTATAACAGAAGTATGTAAATACGAAATGAAACAATAAATAAGAAAGAAATTAATCGTATGGAGAACCTAAACAGGTGAATTGTAATTGATGAATTGTAAAATGCGAGCAAAACTTTACCTCTATGCATGATTCGTTTCGAATGCATGTGCTCCAATGCACGCACTAATTGCACAAAATATTTCCAAATAGTGCGCTCGGGAATAAGGCGCCTACTTTTCTTGAAATGCTATATAAACATATGAAGATTAAGGCATATAATTTCTTTCAATATATCAAATAATAAGCAGCGAACATTATATAAATTTAAGAAAGCTACAACGCCATTAATGAGAAAATATAATAGTGATAAGTGTTGGACATCTCTTAAACATTTTCAAAACGCATCCCCATTTCCATACCAAGCGTGGTATTATACATATACTTTGAACTTTAAAAAATTCTCAAACTAACCCGTATCATACGACTTAGATCACCCGCATCTGCTAACTCCAGAACAATATTTAATTGATTGCTTTCAATAAAGGAAGCGTAATACCGAATAACGTTAACATGATTTAGCTGCTTTAAAAGATCAATTTCCTTGATGCAATCCTGTCGCGCCTTCGCATCGATCATATCATAAACCTTGAACAGAAACATAATATAGATTTCAGAAAATTCAGATATACTGATAAGAAGAGAATTTGGAAGATTTTTTCGTTAGGGAGATCTCATTTATTAGTGGTTATTCCTAAGTTATATGTTATATTGAATGACACTAAGGAAATAAATGAACTTGTTATTTAGAAAAACACAGCAAAGTCATTGAAATGCTCAGTAGTAAAGCATTTTTTTCCAGATCATAATGAACACATCTAGTAGATGGCAAGTAATATTAGTCAAAATCATTTTGTTGAAATAAACTTCTATCAAATGATAACCTGAACTTTCTTCAGTGCAACATAGCTACCATCTTCTTTACATCGTGCCTTATACACTTCCGAAAATTGTCCTTTACCGATTTTCTTCTCAATTTCAAATGCATCTAATTTTCCATATCTCGCTGACAAATCATTTGTCGACATTTCCTTCTTTTCCTTAGATTGTAATATGTATATATATTTCAAATAAATTTGTGCTTGCATGGAAAAGTGAAAAATTGATTCTAAACATAATTCTTAAGACATTTAGTTCGCGCAATCAGAGAACTCTGATGAAGCGAAGAGAGGAAGAATGCAGAGATATAAAATGCGAATCATTAAGTAATCAGAAACTTGCTTTGATCTATAAAAATTGACAGGAAAGAGAAAATTCAACTATTTTGTATTTACAGTCGCAAATTTTGTTTACAAAGATTAATTTGATAAAATTCATTTTCTCTTCTACGTAGTATAGTAAACGCAGAGCTTTAATAAGCTTGATGATAATGTTGCTAACATTCAAAAAAAGTTAAGAGTCAAAGAGAAGTATGCCGGCAGTAAACACTAATAACACGGATACGATAAGAAAGATAAGAGCAGATTGTTCACATCAGTATGCGCGACTCAATACTTGTCACTGATAGTAGTGCGACGTCATCTTCCCCATCACGATGCATGACACGGTAATGCATGGAGTGTCCCATAGCAGTTTTATTGCAACTTTAAAATTGAAATGATCCACTTCCAGAAATTCCTTTACTGTACTTTACGATGAAGATATTCTAATATAATAGCGATGCTTTCTTTCAATTATAGGCATGGACAACTATGTACTAACAGGGAACTCTCATACAGTGTAAATACAGCTTAGCATTCTGAACAAATCTCTCATATCACTTCTTATGACTTCAAGGAATTTCGGAAATTTTGGGGATTATGAATTCTCTGGTAATTTTGACTGCATTACTTATGTAATATATAGCGAATTTTTTGCATTTATCATTATCGATCATCTCATGATTGCTAATATGTTCTCAAACTGCCAGCATCTACTGCCCAGCATCTACCGCCCTGTTACAAGATGTAATTCCGCTTAACTATTCTAGCAATTAATTTGTGGAATAATTTGAATTATTCTTGAACTAACGAAATTAAGCATGTTATCCATAAATGTAATAAATTCTCTCGACTTCAATATCATTAATTTCAAAAAATTTATTTAAAATTATTTCTCTATCCTTATGCATAAGATATAAAAGATTTTTTTTGCAATAATTTTCTCGTTATTCAAACATATCATGCAATTTTTACCGTTTTCTGCCCTGAAAAGTTCCAGCAATACAAAACTGCTGTGAAATACAAAATTTTCACTGATGAACTAAATGACAATAATTTTCAGATGTATATAATACTAATCAAGGCTAACCTTATGCACAATAGCTTATTTTTAATTCTACTTTAATGAAAACAATTTTCAAAATTCATCATTGGTGATATTGTGATTTCGAAGTTAATTTAACCTGTTTAAAACAGCACAATACTATAACAAGATCGAATATGCAGTACTACACATAACTATCCTAATAGAATTAAGTGTGATAAACAATAGTCTGAGAACAGAAAAAGACATTTGTTTGGCAAAACAGAGAATTGATTCAAAATATGAAATAGAAGTGTCGAACTTAACTATATTCATAATCTCCTATCATTTTGCTATAAAACTGCAACAGTGATAAACTATTTCTATGAGAAAAAAGCCCCACTTTTTATGTATTCCTATTGATAAATTTATCCGCAAAACCTCTTTTATCTAATCCACCTCTATCCATAATATCATCCAACAATTTCACAGCTAACTTAATGCACATTGGATTAAAATATTTTTTGAGAAAATCGAAACTTTTCTTAGCCATTTTAACATCACCAAGTCGGAGTGCCATTACAAATTCGTAAAAGTAGAAATATAAATCCTTAGATAATGAAGAATCTTTTGGTGGCAGCTTTTTCCACGGTACTTTCTGTTCCTTTTTTGTCTTCTCGTCAAGTGTCAAAGAGGACTTATCATACATTGACAGTAATAAACGATGTCGAGCAGATATATCGTCATTCTGCAAATGAAAAATGCATCAAACGGTTACGATCACGAACTTTGCTATCAATTGTTGTCCTCGTATACTATGTGATTGACAACCACTTTTTTGATGCGGACATATAGTAATCATTTACTTGGACCTCATACTTTTAGAGTGTATCATTTCATTGCTTTATAAACATTTGGTACTTGAAAGAGATTAAAATGATATTATATGAAATATATGAATATCATATAAGTCTTCATTAAGACTATGCTTTGACGTAAAGGAAGCCGAAGTTCAGATATATGTTTGTGCTTGGGCTCAAATAACCAGAAACTAAGAAGAGTGCTTATTAGACAGCGAGAGCTAAAGCATTGTGCTCATTTTTTCTAAATAATAACATACTGTAAAAAAGATAACGGTTACTCAAATTTTGATAAACAAATTACGCCAATTGTGCTACATTAGATGTTATACTATATTGATGAATTACGAAATTGTTTACTTTCCGCTGTAACAGCAAAAGCACTGACGCAATTTCGCAATTTCTCAGAAGTTCATCACCGTAACCAAATCTAAGAATTGAAAGTATTTTAATTTCTTTAATATTTTCACTCTGATTTTAATAAAATTGATAATAAAATTGACGTGGTAATTCAGTAAAAGATTTTTTCAGACTTCAAATTTCAAATTATGGTTATTTCCAACTTCGAGATCTTTGGATTATAGTTATTTTCCAAGAAAGAAAAAGATGCAAAAAAAGCATTTCACTTTGGATTATCTGTATTCTTCATATGAATTGCCCACAGATCATCAACAGTTGCAAGTGCGTCTGCATACATCTCTAATTCAACCTGGCAGGCTGCTAATTTCTGCAAAGCTGCCAAGAGACTATGAAATTCCGTTTTCAAAAACTCGACTCCTTAAAAATAAATATAAATATATAGAGATTAAGTAAAAACATTGGCAGACTAAATAACTTGAATGTGATTACTCGATCAAGAATTAAATGTACTTTTCTATTTCCGTAGTACCTTCTAAACTGTATTGATCATAGTGTAAACACACTAAAACAATAAGTTATTTCCTTATATATTCCATATATTTCCAAGTGAGAATCTGAAACAAGACTTCCAAGATCACAGAATACAATGGAGAATATAAAAACCTCGTAATAAAAACGGCAGCGCCTGTTGATATTCATCAATGCTGCACAGTGTGGAGCCTAATTCAGTGCAGTGTAAACCGGCTAGCCAAAATCCCTCATGATCCACGATTAACTCGATTGCTCGATTGTAACAATCCTGCATATAATTCAGATAATCGGAACACGCTGCAATAACATGAGCTATGAGTGGTTAATAAATGGCAATGAACTGAGCAAATAAAATTAGTTATTGGAAAATCAAATCACCAAATTAACATAATTTATGCGCTTATGTTAGACATGCAGTGCCCCTTCTATGTGCAATGAAATATTATTTTTTTTATATCAAGTAATGAAAGAAACCCTCGACAATAATCGATGAATAGACAGTTAAAGCTTTTAACAACACTTATATTCATTTTCTTCAAAACGCTGAAAAACGTAATGGAAAATTAGTTAGGTTTTGTGCTGGAAACTGTGAACATGATCTATTTGGTCTGGGGGAACTTTCAATCTACCCATTACTTTGATAAGCAGTAAAAGAAACGATTTCTTACTATTGTAGCACTATAAAAATTTATAAGCAACGAAAAGAGTACCAAATATGTTCATTTCATAATTGCGCATTTCTGCATTTTTGAAGCACCGAGCAGCCTTCAGATAGTGATCATACTGCATGCTCCAGTCACCTATTTTTTCATTAATTTTTGCCATTTGTATATGGCACATACCAGCATACTGCTCACACTCTTCATCCCTAAAATGATTTTTAAAAGCAAAACAAAAAAAAATTCTGCAAAAGTTCAAGTAAAAGCACTAATGTTTATTGTTTCTTAAAATTGCTTTTTCCGTCGTTTTTCCTTTCATTCTGTTTTCTTTTTTTTCTTGATTTTCTTCTACAGAAACACAACAGTTAAATAAATTGTTCATTCAGATGAGCGTAAATGGGAAAATTCTTCTACAGATTTTCCAAAAAAAATGCAAAAGACTCCATTTTTCATATCTATAATCTGGAAACAAGATTGCAATGCAATGTGAATTAAACTAATATTAATACATCTCAGTAACCCTATAAAAGAATAAAAATCAAACTGGAAACGTAATGCGAGATTCGCAAGTTCTGCCAAAACTTGCTGATTATTTGGTTTTTTCAAAAATTTCTTTTTTAATGAATCTAATGCTGATTTGTATTCCTTCCATGGATCCCTGTAAGGTTCAACCATAACACATACTAGTCGCCGAGCAAAACTGAAAAGAAAACCGACATTTCCACAACCATGTAATCAATCTTTCAATATTAAAATATACAAGAATTAAAGTGATGAAGCTGTCACGGCTTGTATGCTGCTGCCTACTCAGGCAAAAAAATTGCTGCATGGAACTTATTTTTAGAAACATCTGCATATGAATTGTTTAAAAAGTGAACTCATTTATCTATCCCTACACTCCAACAACCTTCAGTATCAAACGACAACAAATTTAGCATTTCTATAATAAACACGCAAAACCATCATCTTGAAATAATTCATATATATTTCGGATGAAAAGCTATGGAATCAGATAATAGAAGTTTTCCCGACTTGTTCAACTGTAACAGAAACAACCTGATGCAAAGGAAATGTATGTGGAAAATAACTCGTTTGTGTTTGCGAACAACAGTATGAGATCAGTACTTTATTGATGTATGTACATGTATATAATACAAAATATGCAATTTAGTTAAACAATCAGTAGAGTTAATGCCTAATTGAAAAATGATCCATCATTTCTCTATCAATGTCTGTTATCATCGATGATGTATCCAGACGCATTGCATCATATCGCGATATACATTCATCCATTTTTTTTTCAGCTCGATCTTCGGCACTGAAAGTAGAGACTGAAAATAAATATCAGTAGAAAATTTGAAAATTCAGATAACTTCCATTTTAAGAATAAAAAATATCAATTTTTTAATTCACATATTTTCTAGCAAAAGGAAAGTGAAAGACTTTTACATATGAGGAACAAAAATATTTCATATTACTCATGGCATTTCTCGAGAGATAATTACTCGACCTTAACAGATAAGAATCGCTTTACAACTAACACAATGATGAAAAATATTCCCTATTCCTATCATGATACATGTCAATCAAAGCGAAATCATTGAGAGCAAAGAAAATGCATACCATGAAATAATAGTTTAATATTTTCTTAAATCTTAGTTATCACATAGATTTTTACCTCCATCAAATAATACTAACTGAACCTGAAACTAGAAAACCGAACTGATTTTTTGATCTCAATGATATAAGAAAGCATACCTCTGGATAGCATAACTCAGAAAATTGAAGTCATGTAAAATTAGGAACTCTTTCAAATCGTGCGTTAATTTCAATAGCTCATCTGCAGCTCGTATCTGAAAATTTTAGCATAACCTCGATGATTTACTGACTAAAAGATACAGTCCTGATATTTATTCAAATAGCTATTAGACTGATAGTAATTTGCTTATAAAAATCAGCAATTGGTAAAAGTTTCGATGATAATAAAACGAATATCATGGTAATACAATAACGTAGGAAAACCATGAGTGATTCCTCCAATGTAATCTACTTTTGTTTTCTATGAAATGAACAGCGCCGAATTCACAGAATTTTCAATTTTAAATTTTCAATCTTGTTGTGTTTAATGCAATAAGCTACTTTTTTTTGGGGAATAAAAATGAATAGGTTCGAAATGCGCTACGGAGATGTTTGTCTCAATTAAAATTATCCAAGATAAATTTGATAAAATTTCAAAAATTTCTGCCAACCATCAGAGTAGCCCGTGCAGCAGTTTCGTTCCTCATTGTATAATAGTCACTCATTCGACCAACTGGATTTTTATGTGCCGCATCGTCAATGTTAATCTACAAACCAACTTCATCCAGCAGAAAATTTTTGAAAAAAGTAATACTATATAAAAATTGTTTTTTGAGCTATAAACTATTTGAGGTACTATGCGATCTCTGACAACAATGCAGAACCAGTTCTCAAATCATTTAACCAATCCTCTGATTTTAATAATATAAGAATTCAAAATGGGGTAACAACATTATTTGTTTTAGCCGAAGAATATTAAATTTACCACTTTGTGTAACTTTTGAGAATGAAAGCATGGAAGAAAATGGTCAAAAATGAAGAATAATAACCTTTGCAACAGAGATTATATTAACAAAATTATCATTCAACGATTTGATGTTATCCTTTAGTCGGCGTTTATATTCTTGTACAATCAGCGTTTTCGTTGCTATATTTCGGCCACTTTTCCTCACCGTTGCAGCTGACACTTGTGCCATGCTTCATTCAACAAAAAGTCACTTTAATTCGAAATAAATAATTTTCAACTTCAAAAATTTAAATAAGACACAGATCTTTTTACGGAAATAATAAATCTGTGTATAATCAAACAAAAATTTTCTAACATGATATTTTGAATGTACTATGAAAATGAATTCCTCATATTTCTGACTATGCACTATTTTTGTCCCGGACTTTCAGTCACGTGCCTATTTTTCGCGTCGTACTTCTATGCATTACTGAAATGCATACTCAATTTGAACGAGTTAAACGACATGACTCACTGCTTCTGCTCTAAGTTACTTGTAAGTAGAAAAAGTAAACCACGTGCGAAGTAATGCAAAGTGTCACATACATTAAAGTACCACACGTACCCTCCCCGTCTTCCCCAACCTTTTGTCTCTACCCGCTTCGCACCTTCCATTCTATCGTTCACATTAAGTAACCGCTACACATGTTTTCCTAGATCTTCCGAAATGAGTACTCTCTACAATTTTGCGTAGCTGTCTGTCACCTCATTAAGTTCAGAAAGAAAACCTACTTGACGCGACGTCCGTTGACCTGTAATTTGTTAATCGGTGGGTTCCGTTATTTCCTTCATTTCTTCCGATAGCTTCAAATTTTAAATACCATAATTGATTTTAGTGCTATACAGTAATGAATTCTCCCCCCTCTAGCGTAGTCATTTTGTATTATTTTTCCAAAACCATTGCTGTAAGTGTCTTTCTTTGTACCAGCAGTTCGGTTTGCTGGAGAGAAGTGATCTGTGAGAAAATGTGAACATTACATGATAGGAACAAAATCGATGAAGAGATAGTTTAGAAACCAAAGTAGTGGTAATAATTTTGAACGTGTTGTGAGAAATTTCAATAATTTCTTTCTCGATCTTCACACCCATTGTAAAAACTAAATTTTAGATTGATATGAAATGTCATATTCAGCGATTAGTGAACTTTATATTATTAGTTCTGTTATGAAATGGAATGAATTGATAACGGAAGAAGAATACTGGTCACAGATAAAGACACTTCGAATATTATCAGTTTCCAACTGTGAAAGAAGTTTATGATGTCTGTCGATTCTATGCAACATGTCACCAAACTGCAAAGTTATTATAATTACTTTTCTTTCTTACTTAAAATCTTTGTTGGATTAAAAGGTGATATAAAGTCGTTTAAATTTGAATAATTTACTTTACGTATTTATATCTTCTTCCTTTCTGGTAAATGAAACCTTAAAATTCTTTCTTGTAAATATGGTACGATAGGATATACTGTTGAAAATAATATACAGTAATGTTTGATTTAACAACATGTGCATAACTCTCGGACTGTATACGCTTAGATAAGCCTCTTTGATAATGCAGGAATTTCTATTATTATTTCGGACATATGTTGAACCGTTGAACCACTTCTATTTTTGCAGATTAAGCTTTCTTTTTCTTAAATTTGTCAAGGTCTAGTTTGAGTTTTTTCTAAAAAAAATCATGGTGAGTAAAGTATACAAAGTGAAAATAAGGTGGGATTATGTATTCCAGAAAGTTTGTCTCGTTTATCAGAAGTCGTTGGACCGTCATGTAGCATTCCAGTAGAAACAGCAATACTATTTTTAAGCGAGGTTATCCTAAAACTTCACCAGCTTATTTCAAATATTTGAGTCCACTTGGTGACTTTTGTTTTATATTAAAAAAATTCTTTAATTTGAGAATTCAAGCAATATAAACCATGAATAGTTTAAATTTCCCTCTTAAAATGACGATAGTTGTTTGAAAATTTTCCAAAGTTATTTCTTTCATGAATAATCATGATTATGCATAATAGCATTGAGAACCAGGTGTGTTCCTGTTCCATTTCAATATGAATGGGATTTAGGAAAAAGAAAAACGATTGAGAGAACTATATGAACTGCTGGACATCAATAAGGATGGAAGCATCGAAATTGGAGATTTGGCAAATACGCTTAAGAAGATGGCTCCTCATATACCAAGGGATGTTATACCTGTAAATTATTCTGTATTTGAATTTACCAGTTACGATTTTCTGTGTAAATGAAATTTGAGACGGTATTTTTGCCAATCATTTAACCTTAAATAATCAGAGTCCTTTAGTGGTGAGAATTTATATTTATCTAAAATCTTTTAAAGTTTTCTAGTTTAAATTTTTAGGAGTTGTTCGCTCAAATGGACCATTCAAATGATGACATAATAACATTTACGGAATTCGTGCAATATGTTATCGATCATGAGAAAAAATTGGAAATCATATTCCGAGATTTAGATAAGAATAAAAATGGTCATTTTTTCTTTCCTTGTCACCTTCTGTTTTTTAAGAACTTTTATGATTCAAAAAATCAGAATGATTAATCCTTCATTTTTTTGTTATTTTATTTTTTCCCCCATTCTTAATCAGATTCGTGATAGTATACTTTCTTCATTTTCCAATGATTCGCCAGAAAAACGACTTTCTTTTTTGCAGGGTATCTCAGTGTACAAGAGATCAAGAAATACTGTGAAGATCTTGGTCTTCCAATAACCGAAGCAGAAGCAAAAAGAATTGTTGAATGGTAATTGTTTTTTGGTAGAATTCTTCATTCATTTTTAATTTTTAAATCATAGAATGATGACAAATCAATAAAATGACTACAAAGTACTTAAGTCAAT
This sequence comes from Cruorifilaria tuberocauda, assembly GCA_013365365.1. NCBI lineage: Eukaryota > Metazoa > Nematoda > Chromadorea > Rhabditida > Onchocercidae > Cruorifilaria > Cruorifilaria tuberocauda. Next base: position 62,739 of record JABVXU010000031.1, read on the forward strand.
TTTGGAATTGTTCGTAAAGAGATTGATGTGTACTTTTTTAAAGAAGGTATAAGACGATCTTGATATGTTTGTACATTTACAGTGCTGACAGTAACAGATTTGTTATAAATAATTTCCAAGCACGATGTAGTTAAAAATTAAAAATTAAAGTTAAAAACAAGTCCAAGTGCACTTCGCATCTGCAAAGAAAGTTCAATACGTTTCTGATTCAGGATGACACATACTAATTCAGCCTCTGTGAACTTCTCAGAATTCAAAGATTTTATGTTGTTTTATCCGCGATTGAAACCGGAAGAAATTGCGAAATTTTGGAAGCATAATCTGGTAAAATTCTGAATGAATATATATTATATATTTATATGAAGATGACTGAATACCGTTATCTTCATAATCAAGGTATGGAAGTTTATCTGCAATTTAAAAAAAGCAAGTTTTTACTATGCTGATTTATCGTTCTCAGTTAATCATTGATTTACTATGTCTCAGATGATTGATATCGATGAAGACAGCCAGATCTCAGAAGATCTTTGGCAGCAAGAAATCGCTTCAGGATTTTGGTGGAGACATTTGGTAGCTGGTGGAGTTGCAGGATGTGTGAGTCGAACATGTACGGCACCGTTAGACCGAGTGAAGATTTATCTTCAAGTAAGACTTTTTTTAGTTTCTTCGCATTGTTATATCTTATGTAACTATCATATATGTTTACTATAACTTCGTGAAAATTTCCCTAATTTAGGTCCATGCAACCTTACTCAACCGTTTGCGATTTCCAAAGGCAGCAAAACTTCTGTACGAAGAAGGTGGATTAAAATCTTTTTGGCGAGGAAATGGCGTTAATGTCGCGAAAATTGCACCCGAATCAGCTATCAAATTTTTTTCTTATGATCTTGTATGTATTTTCTCATGTGAGTCATTATGGTAGATTTCATTATAGAAATTGTCTTTCATGATATCATTTCAGGTTAAGCGACTCATCATTAGGCACAGAGATGAGGATCACAAACTACAAATTTTTGAGCGATTTGCTGCTGGTTCTACTGCAGGTGTAATCTCCCAAACAATCGTTTATCCTTTAGAAGTCTGTATTTTTGATTATTTCTGTTTCTTTTTTTATCATAATCTTCTCTCTTCTCATATTCTTTAGCATTTGATTGGTTTAATTTCGAAATTTCTTATTAGAAATTGCCATTTTCCAATTTTCAGGTGTTAAAAACACGCTTAGCATTACGAAGCAGCGATCAGTTGGAAAGTAGTTTAGTCTATCTTGCCTCCAAAATGTATAAAAATGAAGGCTTTCTTTGTTTTTATAAGGTAAAATACTGAACTATAATTTCTAGCAAATCCAATTTATATTAGAATAAATTTTTCATTTTACAGAAATATTTCTAGTTTAATCTATATCATTATATTTTTAGGGTATTATTCCCAATCTTATCGGCATTATTCCTTATGCGGGTATTGATTTGGCGATTTATGAAACGCTTAAGAATTATTATTTGAACAATTACAATGTTCATCCGGTTCGTGATATTGTCGCTCTTCCCGCCTGTGGTGCCTGCAGTTCTATTTGTGGTATCTTAGCGAGTTATCCATTTGCTCTTTTAAGGACACGATTACAAGCTCTATGTACGCTTTATTTGATTCATAGAGTTAAATTAAACAATTAATTTTATTTCATTTCATAATAGTATGACTTTTTACTAAGAGTTTTCTTACGGAGTAATGAAAATGATGTAATTTAATCTTAAATCCTTATATTAACACTATGATGGAATGCATATTTCAGCGATATCAGATAATTTGACTCAACCAGATACTATGAATGGGCAAATACAATACATATGGAGGAATGATGGACTGTATGGCTTTTATCGAGGACTTACTGCAAATTTGGTGAAAGCTGTGCCTGCGGTAGCGATAAGTTATTATGTTTATGAACGTGTACGTACATGGTTGGGTGCTCCGATGATGTAATTATGTGTTGCATTGTTTATTTTACATTTTTTTCTTTTTAATAGGGTTACATTCGTGCGAAAACCCAAATCTTGTTTATATAATTTCATTATCAGCAGTAACATGGATCGTATCATAATTCTTTTCCCCTTTATATTATAGTATTCCTTTACTGCCTTTTTCTCTCATATTTATCAAAGTTTATTTTCTCATCTTTGATTTTGACCATCTAATCATTCAACACGTTATGTAATCCATGTAACTTCATCAATTTCACTCAATCTTTCTCTTAGTCGGATTATCGACCTTCATAGACATTCACAATTTGACAAATTGTGGAAATTTGAAATTTGCGAGTTTCGAGTAGTTGTTTTTAGGAATTGTTTTTGACCAAAAAGTAAAAATATTGCTTTGTTCCTTTCATACATAAATTGTCGTCTCTACAGGATGAATAATTTTCGTTTGGATTTGTAGTATGTATAGATACAGAATTTTGTGTTTGTGTCAAAGTTCATAATTGCTGCCATCATTGCTTTCCTGTGATATCGCGAACTTGCACTTGCTTCGGAGAATTTTGAGGTTAGCGAGTCATAAAGTTGTCTGATGATATTTTACAGCAATACTGATATAGTTTTTCTGACTTTAATAAAATTCTTGTTGATTAAAATAAACTTATTGTTTGGAAGTAGATAGAATTTTTTTAATTTAAAATCGTTGAAGCAAGAAAATTTGAGTCATTCTCATTTGTGAAAGAGTTACGTAACCGAAGATAAACTAGTGATTTTAAACATACTCCGTAAGGAAAATAACAATGAGTAGATAAATTTAGCTAGAAAGGGACATACTTTTATCTTTTTTCTATTATTTTGTTCAATTTATGAAATCATTTTCCACTTCTTGAAACGCTCAGCGAGATTTTCCATGTGTATGATTCTCTTATTTCATAAAATTAAAAATTCATTGTTGCCATGTTTTATTTAATCATGGTAATTTTTTCTTCGATTAGCCTATGCTATAAAGATTATGCTCAAATGATGCTTGATAGTTCTTTGCATTCAAAAAGTATTGCTTCAGACAATACAAGACTATTTTTATCACTTTTGATGTATATACGATATGAAAGTTGGAAGATTATACTGAGTCGATGATATTAGATAAATGAAAACGGTACCATATGGTAAGTAAAATAGATATGCGTTGATTTAAAGTATTGAATAGCTTCTTAATTTCAGATGAGGGGCGTACGGGATACAGGATTAGTGTTTCCAAATACGTTGAGTAACGATGAGAAACGCCTGAAGGAAATGTTCGAAAAATTGCGGATCATTGTAGGTTTCCATTCATATAGTTCGGCTTTGGTATACTGATTATCGTGTGATCAGACGATAATATAAACATCTTATGTTTAATGATACATAGTGCCGAACTAAGCTTTTTATTAATTTCATAATAGTATGACTTTTTACTAAGAGTTTTCTTACGGAGTAATGAAAATGATGTAATTTAATCTTAAATCCTTATATTAACACTATGATGGAAAAAGGAAGTTATGACCTGATGGAGAAAGGAAGTTATGACTTGGGTTATTTTTGAAACAGTTGGATATATTTTGGTAGGGAAATGTTATTGTTTGAATTGATATTATCTGAAAAATTATCTCAATTAATGAAGATTTGCAGCGAAAGGCGATAGCAGCAACAAAAAAAGTGAATGTTAATTCAACTATTGGTGATAGCCTCAAAACTGAGCGGAAAACAACCAAAAGACGTAGGGAATTTTTTCTTGAACTTTGTAAAAATTTTTATTTTTGTCAGCGGTTTTGATACGCCTTTTGTGCGAATCAGGAATGAAAACAAAGGCACGAAAATTCGTGCACATCATGCATTGCACATGAAAATTGTATTTTTTATAAATGATTAAAAATTATTGGTTTTTCGTTTTAGACTTGCAGAAAGCGGAAAAAGCTACGGAAGAAGTGAAACGCAAAGTTTTAATCGGTGCTGTGACTTTTAAGAAGGCTGATGAAAAAAAGGATTCATTCAAACGATCAAGTTTAGTTGGCAGACGTCGAGTAAGATTTTGGTGATGATTACTTTGAAATTATCTAAATACCACTTGTTCCAGGGTCTTGCAGAAAGTATTGCTTATCCTTTATTTTTTATTCCTCATTACGGATTCTTATTGCCATCCAAAGTAGGGATTATTCATAGCAGGGATTATTTTTATTCAACTTTCTACTATCCTTTGGAAATGTTTATTGGTTCTTAGCAGCAATCTGATCATTTTCGTTTATATAACAACATTAACTGCTATCTTTAAAATTTGTAAAATCAATCTTTTATCAAAATTTGTCGGAGTGTACGACAATTGCTTTACAGGATAGCATCAAAACAAAAAGTGGCAGTGAAACGGTAGGTTGTGTTGGATATTGCTTAATTTACATATTCCAAAGAATATTCCAGTATCCAGATATTCCAGTATAAGCAACTTTTAAATAAATTATTTCTGTTGTTTTTTTCATACTATCTGATTATTATTAGAACGTGCATGTAAAAGCGGAAATTTTTCACTGCCAGTAGTGAGGTTTTAGTTGAAATATTTCAGTAGTCAGCTTGCAATCAATCTACAATCAAGCATATTTTTTATTTACGATAAAAATATAAAAACATAGTACAGCTACCAGTTTTTATGATTTATAGATATAAGACTTCGTACTAGCTATACTCTCACGGCTTTGATCTTTCTACTTATTTCTCTATTTCTGATTTAAAAATTTTTTCTTCTTAAAGGATATAACTAATGGTTCCAAAATTCAAAGGGTACGATCTCAATTTCTCTTTTTCGATCCTAAATTTATGACTAAAAAATTATATATATACTTCATACATATATAAATATTGTAGATAATTAACAGTAATGCGGGATTGTTACCAACGAACACTGATAATGTTAACAAAAAGCCACACTCTTCGGATGATCAGTCTGGAATGGAAAAAAAAACAGAAGAATCATCCCACAATTTTGATACTCAGAAATCACCTATCCAATTTGGTACTGGGAAGAGTACTGAATCGAATGTTGCTGGCACACGTAAGTCAGGATCGAGTTCCGTCTCACAAAGGATTTCAGCTAGCGGGACTTCGAGTAGTTCTGATACTTATATATCTCCAATATCAGATAGTTTCGATACTTATAAGGCTAGAGATAGATCGAGCTCATTCGACAACTGCAGACCGATAAGCCTTGGTGATAGCGCTAATTTCGATACCAGTGGACCATCTTCCTCTTTTGATATTTATAAATCTGAATCTATCGATGGCGATGAATTTGATAATTATAAAGCGAGATTAGCACAATCGTTTTCTTCTGATGCAACCGGTGGGTCATCATTGCAGCCATGTAGGGTAAGTAACTTTGACATTTTTACAGAGTTTGGTCAAGTCAGTTGTATTTGGAATTTCGGAAATAAGTAACTGAGTTTTGATATTCTGGGCATCACTTCTTTCATTATTTCAAAAAAAATTCTTGACAGTTATGGTATTTCTCTTGTTTAAGGGTCCTTGTTTATACATTCGTGGATACGATTTGGTGGCAGATTTTTTACGGAATGTGTTCAGTGAATATGGCATTATCAATAGGGTTTTTGTGGAGGAGCATCGAAAGTACGTCTATGGTATCATTTTCTACGGTAGTCCATTATTCTAAATATTTTTGCAAAGTCCGAAATAATCTTTTTTTTATCTCCAAACTTTGTAAATCTTCAGAAGTGCATTCATCACATATGCCACAACGGAAGAAGCGGAAGCTGCAATGAAAAAAGTTAGTAAATGCATTAGTTGTTACATAACACTCAACGACTGAAATGCTTTGATAAAGTGGTTAAAGTGGTCATATTTGAAATATTAAATTTGAGTTTTATATTATGATCAGCTTATTGTTGTGTTTGACTTGTTTTAATTGGTATTTGTAATGTTAATAATTTTTAATGGACTTTAAAATTTTAAATCAAAAATTTGAAGTTTTCGCAATTTATTTTCAGATGGATGGAAATATGGTTAATGGAATCACATTACGTGTTTCATTTGCTCGCCATCAAAATCATTACAGTGATTCTGGACGTTTTCGGGAGAATAAATCATTCTACAGGAGTAACGACGATGATGAAAGAGAATGTTCTGACCATTTCCGAGGTGGCCGCTTTTCGGGTAACAAACGTATTCGTTTCCGTGGTGAAAAAAGCGGACGAGGCCGAGGTCGAGAACGTGCATGTAAAAGCGGAAATTTTTCACAGCCAGCTGCTTCCGCTGAAACTAATGACGAATTTCGGTATGGCGCGAAGGAAGCATCAAATGATGAGTCGACAATGCAAGTATGTTCTGACAAAGATAATTTCTGGTCAGTGGGAAAACAATCAGTAGGAGTGAGTGGAACAAGCGTTCAAAAGGATAGTGAAGAGGAAGACACATATAAATCAATAGTATCAGCAAATGAAGATGATTTGAATGTTATTAATAAGAAGAACGATGATTCCGATGTTTATAAACCACTTAGTAGTAATGGAAAAGATTATAGTTCCATTAGTTATCAGCAGGGTTTTGAGAAAGGACGCGGCAATTCCGTGCATCTGGAGAAGGAAAGACTAGATGAATTCCGTGATGATAGATATCGTAGTTTTCGAGGTGAGAGGCGAGGCAATAGAATGCCTCGACGAGGCAGTAGAAGCCGTGGGGGTCCATCTAGGCGGTCGAGAAAGCGGAGTAATGAACTGAGAGATGTTGATTGTTGCTCCATTGGTGACTTAAATATTAGCCGGAAAAGTTCACGGCTAAAAGATGAGAGTAGTGTCATGGATAACTTTCGCACATCCGGCAATTTTCGTATGGGTGAACATAGCAAAAGCGATGGTGCCAATCGAGAATGCGAATTACAGAAGAGTAGTGATATCAAGGATGACTTCTGGCCTTCATGCAGTCGTCGGTCTAATAAAGAAGGTGATGAGTCTTCGTCTTTTTGTGTTGGAAGATCCGATGGCGATCAGTCGTTTCGAGGAAGTACGAAAAGGAATAGAAGCGGAAATCGAGTCGGAGGATTTCGACGACAGCATCGCGATATCCGTAATAAGGATACATGGCTCGATGAGAGCAAATCGTCTTGTTATGACGAATGGTCCGATATTGATAACAAACCGTCGCCGGATCCATGGCTTACATTTATTGGTGATAAGATGGTCAATTCTCCACCACCACCTCCATTTATGTCAGAAGTTCAAGTTGCATGGAGTGAAGCCAGTAAGTAATGTTTTTGCTTTTATTATAAACTGCTATAGTATTTAAATCATTGGAAATATCATTATCTGTATATTATTTGGAAGTTCAAATTTTCGTCTAAACATGTGAAAATTTTGTTCCTGATAGTATGTTTTCACTGTATGCTGTCAGCTGATTTCTGAATCATTTGTTTTGAATCAAAAAATCATCCCAAAATGTAGATTAAGATGTTATTGAATTATAAACTCCTTTTATTACTCAAATTAAATCGTTGATTATTGGAGGACTGATGTCTTTTTTAATACTTCCCTTTTTACTATATTATCTTGACCATTAGCTCTTTATTCGCGTCCACAATGTCACCACACAATTCCGCTCTTATTTGTACTGAAATAATCAGTCAAATGGCCCATTTTTATCTCTTTTATAAAATCGCAATATCACTACAAATGGTCAGTTTATTTATCATGGACTATTGGTCAAGCAATTATTCAATTCTGAAACAAGGTTCAGCAGAAGAAATTCTATTCTCTTTTCCATTTCATTATACACATATATTCCACTCAGCAGGATATTTTTACCTTGTGAAATTAAAAAGTTATTGCCGTTTATGCAAGGTCAAAGGCCTTTTGTACTACTTTGTCTTGACCAGTAACATCTCTTTGTTTGCATCTACAATGTCACTGCACATTGCACATTTTTATTTGTGCTAATGTCAATCAGTAAAATGGTCTGTTTGAATCAAAAAAGCAGACGTTGACTCCTTGCATTATCGTATTCTCATTAAATTAATTTTCGACTCATATTTTCATTAAAATTATTTTCGGCTTATAATCCGTGTTTATCTATCAGGAAATATTTTGTCAATTGGCTTTTGAGATTTCAAATGAATCTTTCTGCAAGAGAAAGAATAAAGTTAGTACTGGTAGACATGTTATAAACAGCTGAGATGAATAATCTTTCTAATGTTTGGCAAAAATGATTGATGATGTATGGAACTGCAGATGTCTTAAGTCTTTTTATGAAGATGAAGGTTGACCATAGAGGTATTTCGCTGGCTACTCCATTGGATTATTAGTCATTATATTATGGAAAGTACTGAAACATTATAATAAATCTTGTTTTCATTTTCATTGAGTTTTTAATACATAAAAATTATTTTTTCAGCTAAGAAGATAGCAGCAAGAAAGAAGGAAGAAGCAACTGTAGTGCAACGTAAACTAGAAATAAGGAAACAGGTGTCATATAATGAAGATGATCCGTTTGCTTAATATTTGGTCAGTAATGGATTTTGTTTCTTTTCTTTTCTCATATATTCTTTCAATTATTACCAAGCCCGCAGTTGTGTCATATAAATTTATCTTTTTTAATATCTTATTTAATCTTTACAGTTGTCTCAACTTCAATCTTACCAATTCATTTCTTTCGTCCACTAGTTTTAGATCATATTTCTTCGCAAAATTTATTAATTTTAACAGTCGCTGTTATTCTATGAGGTATATAAATTTTAAAACTCTAATTTTATTATAGATGATTTTTGAAGTAATGACATACTTTGTTCACTTAAAGATAGTGATAACCAAATGTGATAACAAAATAAAGTGGGTTAAGAGAGTTAAGTTGAATGGAAAACGGAAAATTATAGTCGCATTCAATAATTTTATTCATTAGTCTTCTTTCATCGTTGTGTCAGATGATTGTTGACCTGATCTTTTCATTCTTGTAATGTGTTTACGATGTTAAATATTTTCAAAATATTTGGAACATGGACAGTTTCTTCCAGATTTATTTCCTTCTCTTTTATATTTTTTTTGATGAATATTATTGATCAGGCTTGACAATGATTACTTCATAGACACAGAATATGCTCCATTGTTTATGTGTTACTTTTGTGAATATTATGACGAATAAGACCCAAATCCGGTGAAGTTTATTCGGTTCTTGTATTTTTCGCTTATTTCTGAATGCTTTCTGATCAATGGTAAACATTTCATATTTCATATTATAAATGTCGGTATAAATGATCAATTGATTATAAATGATGAATTACTTTAAAAAGTAGTTTCGACGGTTTAAAATTCATCATTGATTGGCCAGTAATGGAAATGAAATCAGCGAATGGCAGTTTTGTAATGCAAAACTGAAATAACCAATCCGGTAAGTCCATTTTCCCAACGTAGATCTCCACTAATTTACTGATTTAAGAAAAAAATTGCGCAGAGTGGAAGGGAATTCAGGCCCGTCTTAATGTTATACTGGAATATTTAGGAATTACAAATTTCCTTGTCATAATCCGTTTTTGAAAAGACAAAAATTGAGTTAACTCTTCTTTCCTTTCACATCTGAAAAATGCTAAAAATTGCAGGAAGTATCAGGATTGAATGAATATGTCAGATTAAACTACAGTTGATTGGGGAAAATATTGAATTTATATTTTCTAACGGATTAAATACCAATTCTATTTTATTATATTATCATAGAATGGTGGAAAAATAAATAAATAGAACTTTTAAAAAGAAAATTCATGGATTATTGAAAATGCAGGAAATTCATGGATTGTTGAAAATGCTGGAAATTCGTGGATTATTTAAAATGCAGGAAATTCATGGATTGAGTTTTTTGTAAGTTTATTGGGATTTATATTAATGATTATGTATTTATTTGTTATTTGCCTATATTTAAATGTATTTTTATTGTTTGCAAAAACAAAATGATTCCAGGAAGCAATATATATAATATATTTGTGCAATTATAGATGATGTCATTGTAATTTATCTAATTATAATTACTCTAAAATGTCACTTTTGTGTTTTTTACCTGTTAGAATGAGGAATATTTACCTTGATAGTTATTATTAGTTCCCTCAATTCAAAGTAATCAAACGCCATGTATCGAATTAATCGAATTGTCTTTAAAATGATTACTTGGAAATTATTTCAATCTTTGAAATGAATGAGCAAGAATGACAGGATCAATTACTTCATTCAACGTACTAATAATTGTGCAATCGTGATGATCATGATGACCTTCTTTCCGCATTTCTTTTTGCTTCCCCCTACTTTTTGGTATTTATCTATTTGAATGCTTATATCTATTTTCGAATTGCTGTTTATGTAAACAAACTGTAAAGATGTAAACAATGGCAATAATTACAAGGACATTGATGACCTTAGGTTTTGCTACTATACATAAATGAAAGTGTTGGTGATAGGATATTGTCGAGAAAGAGTTGTGCGAGAGTGCACCCGATACACACACACACACACACACACACATGCACACACACATGCACACACACACACACACACACACACACACACACACACACACACACACACACACAGCCACATCCATTACCAGTAGCAGTGGTTGAAAAGTAGTGCTGTCTCGTCATTTTGGCTGTTTCGTACCAGCCGTTGTCACCTGGTTAAGTCCCCATTCCGCTTGACCTTAGCGCATTTCATTTCTCCCTTTTCCTTCCATTCCATCAAATACACTTCACTTCGTCTTTTCCGCTTCCTCTTTAAACAACGTCTACTTTGAAATGAATTACCAACTTCATTTTCATTTAAATTTCATTTATTGTTAATAATTAGCAACCTGTTATATTAAGTAATTAACAGCATACACATATTGATTACAACAGAACGATTAATAGATTAATCAGAGGTTTTGATAATTATGATAATTCCATTCCTGATTGTTTCTATCGAATGTACCATCCTAACGAAGTAAAGTTCAACAAGTGAAAAAGCATTCATCCTGAAACTACATTGATTTGCTTATTTTGAAGTCTTTCTATTGAGTAATCTCTCAAATTATCCCATATCGTTATCCGAAGGATATCATCATTTATGCTAAACTTCTGATATGATATGGAACTGAAATAAATGAACAGATAGATATCCAGGTGTAAGAGATAAATCTTAAACATATCACTCTGAGATTTAAATATTTATAAACTGAAAGCATTGTAAAGCTTAATCTGAGTATGAATAAATGCACAATAAGATCATCATTTGATCTGAATTACATTTACTTCAACGATTTTCATTATCTATCGGTAAATTTAAAAAAAAAATCAATTCAATGTAATTTTTAATCTAACTTGAATGCTAATAGGATGAACGAGCGGAAAAGAGACTGCGCTAAATGTGTTGACTGTTGAAATTGATATGTGTTTTAGGCGGATAATGATATTTTGCGCTCCATTCAATTCCTTTTCTGCTCCTTTTTCTACCGCATCTCATTTTCTATTTTTCTTTTTTGACGCAAAATTAATTTGATCTATGGATATGTTTAATTTCTTGGACACCTATTTCGTTTCTTTTTTTTTCGACTGACTGTTTTTAATATAATTTTGTTAAACTATTTAAAGTGTTTGAGTTAATAAAGAACATGCTTTTAAAGGGTTATACCAAATTTATTGGGTAAATTTGTTAATTTGTTGAAGCGAATGGACCTATGTCCACCGGATTGGTTCGACTCGAACCTGATATCAACACCAACATCAATCGATTTAACTGAAAATGGAACTCGAAATAAGAGAAAACGTGAAACGACAAATCGAAATGGTCTTGACGATCTAGAACAACCGGAAGAACAATTCAATCAGGTGTTAAATAACTACTTTCATTTTTCAAATCCGACCAGTACTACGTGGTTTCAGCAAGGTTTGCCTATGAATTGTTTTCATTCGAGAAATTTTTGCCTTCCTAAATAGATATTAAAAAAGAATCTCTAATCATTAAATAACATTAGTAAATTATTTGCAATAACATTGAAATACTTCAATACTAGCAATTTGACATCGGAAATGTCATTTTCATCATGAAATAATTAGTTCAGAATTAATGGCACGCAATTAATTATTTTAACATTTTCGCATAAAAATTTCCTTCCTAATTTTTTCAAAATCTTTTATTACTATTTTTCTGCAGATAACTTTCCAAAGCTTTTGTCTTCAGTTATTTATAGCATATTTCATGCAAGATAAATGTGATTTTAGATAAGTGTCGATGCAAAATTTTTTTAAACTAAAATTGGAATTGTTTTCTGGTTAATCATAGATCAATGACAAAGCAAAATTTAGATTTAGCAATTTTCTCGATATTCAGGCGAAACTGAAACTTTCACTAATCAAAGAGGAAAAGTATTCTATTTTATATCTATAAAAAAATCTATAAAGATCATCAAATTATTTTGCTTAATTTATCAATCAATAATGAAAAAGTTTTCGCAAAGTTTTAAAATCGACAATGACTGATACTTCCTTGAAAGATTTAACGCGAAAATTAGATGATTTTTTCGATTTTTCTTGAACATGAAGCATTTTTTTGGATAATTAACAAATATTATTTTTTTCATTTTCATTTCTAAGAGATTCTCTGGTGGAAAATTTTCAATTTTAACTCATTCCCCAACATTCTATTTTGAAATTGTCACATTATCGTTGAGAGGCAATATGCTTTGCTATGATTTAGAAATCCTTAAATTCTATAACAACCAAAAGTTTTACAATCAGGAGGTAAATTTTAGTGAATTTCGAAACTGGATCTTGAAATTTAAATTAAATTTAAATCACTGACCTCTACAATTCCCAATGTGTGGAAGAGAGAACGATTCAGCAGCGTGATATACGGGACTTCCTTTCTTTTGTAACTTTTTTAATCCTATCAATCATTCACAATTTAATCTTTGTCTTGCTAATTTTTTTTTCAAAGCTGAAATAACTTTTTATTATAACGATGAAAAGGAATGCAAAAATCAATCTATCATTTTTCCTTAGTTAAATATACTTCTCAATTTAAATGACAGTTGCATCATTCTGTTTAGCTTTTCATGTTTTACATTCCTCAATTATATTCAATTTAAATAAAATAGCGTGAAGGACAAAATTTTAATTTGAAATTGCGAATAGTCTATTTGATAATTTTCATTCTTATTCAAATTATTTCATAGTTTGCTATTCCTTTCAGTTTTTTAGCATAATTTTTCGAAAACTATGCTTACCTTTTGACCTTCTCTTTACCGCTATTCTATTAGTCATGAATTATACACTTTTGTGCAATTACTGAAATTTATTAACCATAATTAGACAGTAAAATACTAACCGTTGTCCTTATCGTTTCATTATCCTCTATCGAAATGATAATTACCTTGCCATGATATGGTTGATGATTGCGTTTATAACAGATGTTGTAACACTTTCTACTATGCAACAACTATCATTTACATCATCTACCTGGCAATACCGTAACCTTTCAAATGAAAAGTAATTTTAATTACTCCCGTAAATGATAGTAAATATATGTCAAATGAACGATTTTATGGAACATTCCTCGACAACTGTATATGTTATCATTCCTTATTGATCACTCAATCATCTATTTCATTTCTTTTTTGTATATTTTAGAACAATTTTCCATTGATTTACTGATTCATGTAGTATTTATATTATCAATCAAACTGTTTACTGTCATTGCTTTCGTGAACAATTATTTACTAATTATTAGCTTATTGATTTATTAATTTGTTTATTTTTAAAGTTTCAAAACTTTTCATACCTAAGTTTAATTGTTCTTCGCTCAGAACAAATGCTACCATCATCGAATGCACAACTCTTACGACCAACTGCTGATCGCTCACAAGAGTTTACAGTTTCAAATGATGAAGTTAGCAGGTAATTACTCAATATTTCGCAATTGCTTTAGTAATTAATGATTTTCTCCCTCTATAAATCCTTCTACTTTGATTCTTTTTTTTTTCATTAATTTTGCCAATCTAAATGTTTTGAATTTACTTATTGATAATTTAATTGAAATTTATGTTTAATTATGAGAGAATGAAAGATACAAGCTATGTGTTTCAGTAGCTAAAATGAAAGTTATAAAGAAGCAATTTTAGTTTCCATAAAATTCCATTCAGTCATTTTCTAGCACAACTCCAAATATGACATTGTATGCGATACAAAAATCTTCGACATCGATCAATCTAGGAACTAGCACAAAACACATTTGCGCAATATGCGGCGATCGAGCATCCGGAAAACACTATGGTGTGTACAGGTAAGTGTATTCCACCTATCGGAAAATTTTTGAAAAAACCAAAAAAGCGAAAATCATTGCCAAAGTTTGGAAATTAATGCATTTTTCTTGTCTTACCTGAACTTTCAACGATATTACTTTTTATAAAAATGCTGTAAGTTACTCGCTAGATTTTTTTTGCACTGAGTGGCACTGTGTAATGCAAGATTTTTAGGAATTTTAGTAAATTTTGGAAATGAGTTACATTTATCCTACGAGTAAAATCAGTTTAAGTTGTTTTTCTCAAATTAATCATCAGCAAATTTGTGAACAAATCATCGAAATATAAAAATGAAATGAAATGTTATGATAGGATGCATATTGAATTTCAACAAGTAAAATTAAATCTTTTGAATAAATAATATTCTATTAATTTTACTAAATTTAAGTTGATCAAGTTTTTTAATTTTCAAATTTCAAAAATTTCAATTATAAATTACAGTTGTGAAGGTTGTAAAGGATTTTTCAAGCGAACAGTACGCAAGGATCTTATCTATTTATGCCGAGAAAATCGTAACTGTATCATCGATAAGCGACAGAGGAATCGATGTCAATACTGTCGTTACCGCAAATGTCAAAGTATGGGAATGAAGAGAGAAGGTCATTCATTTCCTATAATACACTCTTACGTTCGATCTTTTCGTCTTATTTTTCTAGAAAGGATTAAAATTCGGTGTGATTTAAAGAATACGTTAGCTATTTCAATTTCATTTCTGAAGAAAGTTTAAGAAAATTACAAGATTGATCAAATATCATCTTATCTTATAACTATTCACTTTGGTGCTATGTAAGTATCGAACTAAACGAAATTGAATTATTTTGGAAATTTGAGAACAATGAAATTATTTATCACGAAGAGTTATAAATTTAACCGATACTAATAAAACCTTAAATTTATTTTAGGTTATATAATTTTCCTATAATTAGCAATTAGTCTGAAAAAATGATTCTCAAACAGATAAATCTCTCCAATTCCAGATGTTCCTTGTGTAACTTTTTTCTTAATTTCAATCTAGTCTGCAAACTAAATTACTTTTAAAGAATGAACAAATAAAAGCAAAGCATTTATAATTAACTTAAATCCAGCTTTAAAAATTGATTTATAGCACTTCGCAATATAATTAAATTATTGAAATGTTAATTTAAATTAATCACAATGTAACGAGAAATAAATTTGCATTTCTAGCGGTGCAAGAGGAAAGACAAAGTTCAAGAGCAGATTCAGCTAAAGTTTTGACCAGCGGTGGACAGCGACAAATTACCACAAGTCAAATGGAAGCAGAAAGTACGAGCACTTATGGTGGTCTCGAAATTCAACTTGAAAGGATCGCTGCAGCTGAGGAAGCTTCTGAAGTACTTTTTAGTAATATTAAGGTACTTTTCTTTTACAATTTTTCAAGTAATATTTAAATAGAAGAAATTAGTTAGTATTTCTTCAATAGTTTCTGATTAAAATTTCCATTTATGAGTCTAACTATTTATGCTTTAATTCAAATTCTAAAATGAATAATAATAGTAGTAGTAATTATTTCTCTACCAACATCTTTGTCAATATCATTTATCAATATTTGTTTAAAATAAATGTCTCACATTTCCAGTGTACAGGTTGACTGAACTGTTGATTTTTGATTCTTCTTTTTCCCATTTCTTTCAATTGATCTAAATTTAATCTAAAGAATCATTTTAACAAAAAAAGAAACTTTTTAATTTCTTCTGATTTCTTCAAGTGACGTTAACAATACAAATTAATTGCTTCTCAAGACTATCAAAGTGTAATCTTTTTATTTTTTTCCCATTTTATCCTTCCATCAGATGTTACATGTTTTGATTGTTTCTGAGGAAGTAAGTACATTTCAGACAACATACAGAAAAATTAAACCAATATGACTAACCTTTTAAAAGTTGAACGTGAACGATGAACTTGACCTTACATGAGTCATCTCAATCATATGACGTGACAAAACTCATTATATTTAAAATGCCCTAATGACAGTCATGACCTCTGTACTAATTTGCATCTAATATTGAATATAAATGGACAGCTAATTAACGCTTCACAACATTTAATGAGCTAAATTTTGTTTCAAAGTATGCAAAGTTAACTGAAATCTTGACTTTTGGTTTTTTTCTCTTTTGTTCTTTTGCATTTCAAACAACTTTAAAGAAATGGGAAAGTTCAGTTTTGAATCTTTTAATTTTAATCATTTAATTTAATTTTGCTTTTAATTTTCAACTAAGTAATTTTTTCCAAAGATTGTTATTGACAGCTATCAAAAGATTATTTACAGATAGAATCAAATGATATCAATAGCTATGAATCATTAGAATGGCAAATGATACGAATGGTTGAATGGGCGCTAATGCTACCATCATTTAATGAAATTTTAGTAGAAGATCAGGCTCGATTGATAAGATCTGGTTTGTTTGTTTGCTTTCTCCTTCATATAACTTAAAAGAAATTACGTGACAATCTCTAGAAGAGTTTAGGTAAACGATAGATTGTATATCAAAGTATGCACATTGAAATATTATAAAACCAATGAATCATTTTTACTTTTTAATTAATGAAACAGTCTTGTAACGAATGGCATTAAATGATAATCATTTTTTACATGACGTAAAATGATATGATTCGTAAGAACAACCGTTTAGGCTTATGTTCTGCAGTGCATTTAATTAAATTAAACTTGTTACCATTGCACAAATTGAAAAGGTGTAGCAAATAGGATTATAGTTGATCTGTGTGATCAGTACTGTTGGACTATCACCGAATAATATCAAAGTTACACATAAGATTTTTGTAGTTTGAATTCTGAACATCAGTTTTAACGATTGTATTAGGATGGCATGAGCTGATCCTTGCGGACATAGCTTATCGTTCTACAATAAACAAATTATTACTATGGCCGGAGCGTGTAATGGAAAGAAATGATGCGGAAATTCTTGGTTGCCGGATCATTTTTGATCGAATCATCAATGAGCTTACCATTCGAATGAAAGATTTGGATGTTGATCGAGTGGAAATCGCTGCTCTGCGATGTGCTATTCTTTATAATCCAAGTAAATTTTTGAAAAAAGAAGTAAAATATTACAAGAGTAATGAGATAGTTAGATTTCAGTATGAATTTCGAATTTTAATTAGTTTGTTAATTAGAATGCCAAAGTTTTGCAATGTATTAGGAAAATAAAATGTGCTAATGACAGTTGATAAAATCAAGTTTTTGACAGGTGTTAGCGGATTGCGGAATGTCTCAGTGGTGGAATCATTACGAGATAAAGTAATGGTATGTTTGGAAGATTATTGTCGACAGCACCATCCTGCACAAACTCAACGCTTTGCCAAATTGTTGTTACGAATGCCAGCGTTACGATCTCTTAGCTTGCACTGTGCCGAAAGTGATGGTTTTATTATAACTGCACCTACTATTCAGGTAATTCCTTAGAATATCATCACCTGCATGCACCTATGATATATATCACATTCATGTTCAACTTTTAAATAAAAGTTTTACATTATATAAAATGCAGGTATAGGTGCGAACGCGTTATTGACATATCGTGGATTGAAAAAAATCCTAAATGAAATTCATCAATGTGAATGTATTCTTTTATTGCATTTCAGGATCTTATTAGAGTCTTAATTCAACGCCAAAACTTATCCGTACAAAGAAATCTGTGATATATTCAGTTTTCATTTTCACGTATTTTAGGCCAAAGATTCACTTGTTTTTTTTTGCTTTTTTCTGCAATATCAAGCCAATGCATTCCATTACCTACTTCATGTGCTTTCACCATTTCATACCAAATATATCTCTTTCTTACTTATTATTAGCAGCAGCAGCGGATTTTTTCCTTCTTTTTTGTTAGAATGCAGAAAGTGAAAACTTTTTTCATTCGTTGTAACTTTTCTGTGAAGCTACTTTAGTAGAAGTAATGATGTAGAAGAAAATAGGATATCATTAGGGAATCCTGAAATGGATAATGTGGTTCTAAATGAAACATAATTGACATTATTGACAAATAATTGACATTAAATTAATGATGAAGTTAATGCTTGTCAACCTCTATTGCTGCTCAATAGTCTTTTTTTCCTTCAAGCTTATCGTTGTCATAAAACCAACAATAATAAACATTATTTTAACTGCAAACATTCCAATGTCAGAAACAGTCTCTAGACAGAAAAACTTCAGCAAATTTTCAAAATCCTATATAAACAAATAAAGATATAAAGACTTCGCAATTATCAAATCTGAAATTCCCGTATTTACAAAGCAAAATCGTGCAGTACATTTGAAATACCGCAAGGAATTTTCATTCACGGCCACAAAAGGATGAAACTCAAACAGCGCATATAGTATTAAAGAAAACGGGAAAACAGTAATTCCAAAAAATAAAAAAAAACCGGAAGATAAAAGAATTTGCAAAGAAGAAAATAACAAAAACCTATGAGATATGGTTAAAAACCTATTCTATAACAAAAAGTTGCTTTGTATCAGATGAATTCATCGCATTAGTGATTGCTGTTTTCCAGTCTTCAAGTTTCAATTTATTTACTTTTGGTGGATGGAGTTTTCCACGTTTTATTAAATCCTGCAGTTCTTCAAACATTATTTCGCGATTCTAGAAATGAGTGACAACAAATTAGAAAAAGTCATCTAGTCAAATGTAAAAATTTTGATAAAAAACATTAAAAAACTTGATTTAACTTTGAAATTACTAGCAATTGCAGAGAAAAAAGATATTTCAAAAACTTATAATAAATTATATAATAAATATTATAACAAAATACTATATCATAATATATATTATAATAATATAATTTATAGTAAAATGCATACAGAGATTTAGCAGGCCTCTCGGGATTTTTTCGAAAATATTTTGATCATAAAGCTTAAAAGTAATATGCATAAAACAATATATCAAGCTGATAACTACAAATGAACAACTAAGGCACTTACCAATTCGAGATCCTAATTGAATTAATAATAAGTGGTATGTGATCGAAGTAAAATTAAATTCACAGTTTTTAGTCTAATTTCAGTTAAACGAAGTTAACTTTCTAAATGAATTCTATATGTACTTACTGATAGGATTCAATAAACGGCATAAATGAGCATGATCTTTATCCCATGACGAGTTATGTTACGAAGTTTACAGTGCTTAAGCAACGAATGATGAGTTCACACTTCATAATTAGCGGTGATTTTAACAGTATAAACTATGTAATAATAACGAGAAAATTATGTTATGTAAGAGAATATGGTTAAAAATTAGGATTTAGATCAACAAACCTTTTCGTTACCGTGAGTTGCGTACCATTGAGATATCCAAAAACCCACCAATTTAATATTTTTAAATATAAATGGCCCAGTTGGAACCTAAAATAAATATTGATTTTTCGCTGCGAAATTAAAAAACTATGATATTTTCAACAATTTGCTCCAATTATTGGTTTAAATCAGTGCAAAATTGCAGAAAATCTTGCCTCGATAGGCTTCTTGCTCATTCCACCATAAGTCACCATTACTCCGTTATTGGAAAGACACGTTGATAAAAACATTGCACTCCGACCACCGACACAATTCAGCGCCAATTGAGCATTTTTAGCCTGCAACTCAGAGCAGTACTTTCTAATAAATTAAAACAAATTTTTGCTAACGATTTAGAGGTTTATCAGTGTGAAACAATGAATCTAATATTTCTTAATCGTTGAATGAATTTATTAAAATCTAAATTGAGATCCAACATTCGAAATATATTCATCACAAGCCGATAGTTTAGGCTAATTAAAGTGCTTAATGAGATTAAAATTCACCGCGTTGGAATCAGTTTTTATATAATTATCTCTTGGTTCTAGTCAGATAATTAATACAGTTCTTAAAACCTACATTAAATGATCTTTGTTTATTTGCAGAAAGTTTTGCCGTTGGCGCAAATATGATTCTATATTCCATCAGAAATTCAATTTATAATGATTAAAAGTTAAAGTGAAATAGAGCAAAACATACTCTATTCTTGGATTGTTCCTTCATTTCTTCCTCAGTAAACACTTCATCAGCACCAATTTCTTTCAATTCTTGGACTAAGGCATCAAGATTTTCACGATTACGTACAACATTCAGAGTCCGAATATTCCACGATTTACACAGCTGAACTACAACATAAGTAAAAAGAATTGACAAAAATATGGTAAAATTGAAATTCATTATGGGATGTTTCTTTTTTAGATTTTTTTTGCAAATCATAAGATACTCTTTACTAACACATTACCTCCATTGCCAAAATAGGGATTTTACCTGTATTACACAGCGACCAACACTCGAATTTGCTCCATTTTGCACGACCAAATCACCAGATTTTAAGTTCACGAAATCTTTTAACATTCTATAAGCTGTTGGAGGATTGACCTGCAAATCAACATTTAGACAAATTGAAAAAATCAATAATTGTCTAATAATAGACTAATAGCTAATATTTACCATAACATATTGTAATGCCACGAGAAGAGTAGAGAGAAATTACTAACTACTAATAAAAATATTCCCTTCAAAGATTCAATCGAAACAAAGTGTAAGCTATCTCAAGTACCTTACAACGAAGGATAAACAACCTGAAATGTAGCTGCTGAATCAAACGGTAAGTCTTTAGCGATTTTAAAAAGATCTCTTTCACAGTGTTTTCCGAATGTTCTCCAACTACCAGCACGTGAAGTACCGGGAACAACCCAATCACCAATACGCAGACTCGTCACCTTACTTCCAATCTGTTGTGAAAAAAGTTATCAAAAAGGTAGGAATACATCTTATTACACATTCAAGAATCGTGAAAATTGCAAATACAAGTAAGAGACCAAAGGAAGCGAATGCATTGTTAGAGAAAAACGCACTGGTCTGTGCTTAAAATGTGCTTTAGAATCAGTAATTTTACATAAAAACAAAGGATAACAAAATCACCTCTTCAACCTCGCCAAATCCTTCCACTCCACCAACAGCAGGTAATGATGGCTTAATTGGATAGACTCCTTGCAACTGATTTATATCAGCTGGATTGATAGGTGCACCCATCCAACGTACTCTTACTTCATCAGCACCAATTTCTCCCACTTCTTTCATTACTAAATTCAACACCTGCAAACAGAGTTCGGAATTCGTTTTGAGAACAAGATTTTTTTTTAATAATATTATTATACTTATGAGTTTTATTTGAAATGATCAAATGTTTTTTTGGCTTTTCGGTAAATTTATGCTGCGGATTAACATCGTCCGGAAATGTAATGGCAGTAAACATTTCCCGATGATATAATAATCAAATTCGCTGTTTACGCCACAAATAAAGCCAACAATTCTATCAGCCTGAACATATGGGAAAGAAATAACTGGAAAATAACGGAATATAAGACAAAAGAATCCTTACATCTGGTGGATGTCCATACTTCTCATACATCAATTGTTTTGATGAAAGACACCGTTGTGAGTGTTTTCGACATAATCGAGCACCCATTAATGCCATCGATGATCCAAGCATTCTGATCTAGAAATTATACTTCTCACAAAACTGCAGAATATTAAAAATATTAATTCTGTCAATTCAGATTACGTTAGTCTTCTAAACTTTTTCCTTAACTGGTGCGACGAATTTCGCATAATATTGGATTCAAAACAGATCGATTCTAAAAATACCCAGCAATCATTGAGTTTACATTGAAGTTAATCATTTAATCATCAATCAATCATCGGAAACTTCTCTCGACAACCATTTCAAAACAATCTGCGAAAGTAGCAAAACGCCTCCAAACAAATAAAGTGCGTAAGAAAGAAAATCAATTCTCAAGAAATACAAGAATCTGGGATAATTAATGATTGATGTAGTGAATACAATAAATCTAATGATTACCAGGATTAATTTCCCTAGCGTAATACACGCAAACTTCTCCCTCTCTGCCTATGTGCTCTCCGTGATTCGTTATCAGTCTCTGCAACCTCTTCGTTAATAGAACTATTTCCTTTCATTTTTACATCCACACAATCTTGATTTAAACGAAAAAAACTCTCATCACAGCAATTACGCCACGTACTCAAATAAAACATGCAACAGCAAGAAATACGCAAATGTAACGACGCTCCGATAAATTCCGGTTGTATAATTTCATTCAAGAATCAGTGTAATCGAATAGATTCACTGCTGAAATTTCGGTGGAGAGATTTCATGGAATGCACCATTCTATTCCTGCGATATCATGGGAAGAAACAGATTGATTTATCAATAAAACCTTCAGGGTTTAGAACCTTCAGGGTCATCTGGCAATAACGATGGACACTAGTATGAGATAGATATCAATAAGATCAATATATCAATTACTAACAATTACTAATATAAAAAGATTGAGTAGTAAATTTTGCATTTGATTTGCAAAATTTTATCATTAAATAGAATATGTTCTGAAGAAAAGTGGTAATGATATCGTTCATTATATTATCACATCATTCAGTTAACGTCGATGATTTCAAACTTATTTATTCATGTTTGAACAAAACTTTAAATCGAATTTATGATTTCAAAAATTCAGATTACTTACAAAAATTTTGCAAATATGAAAAAGTATGCTTCAAACATTCCATGCTAAAAGATTTTGATCTGTTTTGAGGTGTCATTCTTTCAACTGAAGCTACTTGTATTTTTCGAGAAAAATTGTTTGCGAGAGAATCCTCAGGACTAAATTTAACAAATAATTTTGAAGTGATCTTCTATGAAGAAGACTTGAACGATTCATTCCTTCGATGCTCCAGTTATTTGTCATCGTTTATCTTCATTTTTGCGATGGGAAGTAAATTAAGTAGAAAAATTGCGAATAATTATTAGATAAATTCCTGAAATATTGTCATTTTCCCATCTTTTTGTCAGCTACAGGATGAATTTCAGGATATTAAGTGTTTCCTCAACAAGAAAGTCTACTAACGGTTGAATTTCATATTATTTCGTACTTCTCACTAAATAAATAATTTACTCTGTATGAAAGAAACCATTGGTATGACACTAATATATACAAATTAAAAAATCTATATGTTTATTTTTCTATTTACGTTTACTTTTTCTAAATGTTAACACCAAACAACCAAAGAAGGTAATGTGGAAAAACTGCAGATTAGCTAATATGTCCAGTTCTCATCCAATGGACTGAACAGGGCCACAAAAGTGGCAAAATAGACTCTGATGTTGAATTATTTCTATTACAAATGGGATTTTGAATTAACTCAAACTGAAATATCAAAATTTGCTTAACATCAATTCAAATTTTCGAGACAATTCTCCTGTTTCTTCATCTCTCAACTAATCTACCATCCCTCATCGGGCTATTTCTTTCAGTAAGAATAGAATTATCAAAATTTCCATCAATTCAAATGCAGGCTTTAGCACAAGCAATCATTTTCCTCTAACTGTTTGAGCTAACAACTTTAATGCATCTTAGAAAAATTGATTTGATACTTAAATGAGGCATACTTTTTTTATCGATTAAAGTTCGTTTGCACAGAGTAGAAATTTTTTAGAAAAATAAATAATTGCAACTATAGGTTTCGCTAAAAATTAATTGACTCAAAATGTATTTTGGAGGATTAAACGATTGCTATCTCTTGATTTGATCTTTGTATAAGATGATAAGTGATATTTTTTCCTTCAAACTGTTCTATTCATTAAACATCGCTCGAAAATACTTTCCACCTCCTAGAAAAACAGCTCAATGCTGAAATATTTCAAGAAATTTTGCAATTAAATTAAATCAATTAAATGATACAATGTAAAAATAGACCAAAATGACTGCTCGAAAAGAAAAATACTGCAAATTTTAGCTATCTAACGATAATGAATGATATGTGATTATTTATAGAAATGGTTAAGATATTAATTATATTAGCATAAACAAAGAGAACTAGGTAGGAATTTATATCAATTGAAAGAACTGTTCCACATTTTCAGAAGGATTTTAACGAAGTATATCAGGTTTTTATATTTGCTTACTGGCTTATAACCTGAGTAGCAAGCGAAGTGATTCAGTATTAAAAGCGTTTTAAATCATTTATGCGATATCAATGAATTTAGAATAATCAGTAGTGCTGAAGCAGTATAGATCATTTCTTTATCAATTTTTTTCTTCTTTTTCAATTTATCTGAATTTTCACATATCTTTATACTCATATAAAGGAAGGCAAATAAAAAGGTTTAAAAGAAAGATTTCATGAACTGAATCTGTAATACACAATTAAACGGCGTTCATTAACGATCTGCTAACGAATCTGATTGAAATTGAGCGAAAAATTCTCTCGATTGATTTTACAATAACTTAAAAAATCAGATCGAAAAGTTTTTAACGATTATTTGTATCGAATTCTGATATCGCTTGAAAATAATATGAGATCAAGCAGTGGATTTCTTCTCACTGATTTAAGTTTGAACGAAAAACCTTTCGATCGATTTAACGATAAAAGATTAAGCAAATTTTAATATTTTAAAAAATCAAAATAAAGAATGATTAGTAGGTTCTCTAAAATACCATGGTATAGTTGTAGTATAGTTATAAAGTATAGTAAAGTAGGTCTAGTATCGTTATAAACTTATTCCAATGATGTGTACCAAAATTGCAGTTATGACAAAGTTTGATAAGAATTGACGTTTATATGAAATTGAACACTGCTCTCTTTGTATTAAAGGATTTTACACGGTTTAAAATGATAAATGAAATGATTTTGAAGCTTTCAAATTGCGCTGAAATAATTTGCTGCAGATAAAGTTTACCTGATTATTTGAAGTGATAAGATTATAACAGCCTGCTTTACTGATGTTTATGCTGCTGCAAAATCATTATATCTTATCACTTGACAAGATTCAAATGGAAACTGAAAAATACTGAAATTTCATTTTAACAGCTTTTCTGCTTCCTTTTTGTATTTGAATCTAAAATGGTGACGAGTGAAAAGGATTCCATTTCCGCATTCTTTCGTTAGTTAAACTATTCCATCCTTTAGATTATTTCATTGTCGCAAATATTCGCTTCTTCTTTAATGCTTTATTCAGCAAGCGAAAAAATCATGCTTCGATATGAAGAAATAAAAAATTATAGTTTAAATTTATATCGGAAAAACTCCTGGAAAGTTGTATTTGAAACAATATGCCGTAGAATTTCAAATTATATTAATTAAAATGTTTAGTTGCAAGCTACTTTTAAATGTATATCACAGCAAAAATTAAAAGTTTAATAGTTACATGTCGCCATCGTTCTTCAACGTCACTCCTCTTTTTCAGAACATTTGAGGTAGTCCCTTTATTTTTAAATGGTCATCAAAAATAAGAGGAATTTAGGAAATGATGAACATTATGAGCATAGGATGGATAGAAAAAATGCTAAAGAAAAAGGATAAATAAGTTTAGACTCTTTCCTCAACAGAAGCTTATAGCAGTAAAGTCTAAATGTTCATTACTTAATGTGTTCCTGCAAATTTCGATATTTTTTGCTTTTATTACTTTAAATCACTTTTGCAAAGAAGAAAAAGAGTTTTCGCACGAAATAAAAGGCAAATTTAACTTGCAGCATACGAGTATACGCATGTGCATGTGCATAGCACTAGTGGATTTTTTAAGGAACAATTTTTAGAAATTTAAATATAAAGGATGAGGTGAAATTTATATGTAATAAACTGTCTAATCGTCTCTCAAAAATAGTGTTCAGCAATCACCTAATTACTTTTGTATCATTGAATTGTTAGTATTTCTCATATTCGATTCAATCGCCACTATTATTTTTTGGACCAAAATTACTAATCACGTTTTCTAATTAATACAAAAACAATTATTGAGCTGGATTTTCTTCGCCTGTTTCACAGGCATTTCATGGAATTTATCATTTGCATGATTTAATTAGCATTATTTCATTTCAAATAAGAAGGAATACTTTTTTGTGCATTGAAATATTTCATTTAAATCTTCATGCAATTTTTTTAACTCAATTTAATTTATCTTTTTAAATGTAAACGCTTTCATTCAAACAGAAATTCTCATTAGAATTTCATATAAATTCATATGCATAAGGAGTGAAGAACGTGTTGACAAGAAAGTATTATTTGATAATTACCAAATATTTTTATATTGTGTGGTAAATGTCAAGCTCACCATAAGTCGATATTATTCAGAATAAAAAAGAACGAGGAAAAGTGATAAACTAAAGTAGAGGAATATATCGCTGAGTGCTAACTTCTTCTCATCGTCATCTACATGAATCTATCAAAAGAAGTAAAATATATAAAGATTGCTATTTAAGAGTGTAATAAAACGAAATTAAATTTGAAAGTGAAAATATCATAAAATAGAAGATTATTAAGTTACCTTTAAGTTGATAAATGATAAATGTTGTACCGGTATATGAATTATGTTTATTGTCGGTAAGTAATTGTCTATTTTGTAATGCTGCAATTTTGGAAATTAATTCAAACTTTATACTTGAAAGCATTGTTCGCTTGAAGGCGTTTCATTGAATGAAATAGAGTATCAATAATATTCAGTACGATATTGAGGAGTATGAGAAATTTATTTGTGATAATTAATAGATAGCAATGATAACTGTCATCTGTCATCCTTTTTTTTTGATGATTCTTTTCTCATTTGCAAAATGCTTGATTGGTATCAATTTTCAATAACATACTGAGAAAGTTAAAACGTTCACAACTTGCTCTGACAGATTTTTTTTTTGTATATTTGAGTCAAAGATACTTCGTTTTCTCCGAGCAGATACAGCGTAAACAGATAGATTTAGAGAATGCTACAGACATGATAAAAATGTTCTATTGAAACCAGCTTTTGAGTGGTGAGCGTTAGAGAGTGTCGCAGATGATATATCATTGAAATATAATTCAGCAGAATTTTTTTTACTCTAGAATATTAGTATTGTCGATTTTGATAAGATCACTTTAATTATTGATATTAAATTTCAAAATATTCCAACTACTCTTCTGCAAACTAATTGGTACTTCATTATAAGAACTAAAGGTAAGTAATAGAAATGATTGCAAACGATAAAATTTCAATGATTATTGACACAGTATTCAAGTTGGCATTTTTTTCTAGCTCATTTCTTATTTTCCTACAGATCAATTAAGATACACATTCTCTACACCCTTTTTGGATTTACAGTAAGTAGCAAGTTGAATTATAGTAATGTTTACAGTAGTATAGACTATTGAAAAAATGGCATGTAGTTACTGTGCAGTTAGATTCATGTTTGCTTGTGAAAATTTCAAATGTACAAGTATTTATAATAATATATGGAAATATATGGAAAGAGAATGAGGATAAGCGATGAATTACGTGAACTACGTGAAAAAGAGAAGAGAGAAGTGTGTAAGATGGATAACATGCAGTATTTATTGCACTTCCTTACCGGTCCCCAAGACTTTAAAAGTCTGTTGCACGTGTATGAAAGGAGGATTCGACGAGCTTCAATCAATGAGAGAGTCTAAGGGGAGAGTGCAAAGAGATGCTTGTTAGATGGCCCACAGTATGACTGACATCTAGACCAGACGGTGGAACGAACCGCTCACCCACTGGAAAGTTCAATTTTGAATCAAACATTAGGGCACTGCTCTTTCATCCTTCCATCGGCATATGTGTGTGTGTGCGTGTGCGTGTGCGTGTGCATGTCGAAAGTGCAAGAAGTGCGTGTATGCTTCAACGGAGAGAAGAAAAGGCGACACCTGCGAAGAAAAAATTAAACTTTCTATACAAGTCTGTATGTATTCCCGTCTGGGAGCAAAGAATGCGCGGCCCCCCGCAATATGCAGTCTGGAGGGCCGCCATCTCCACCTATCCTTCCGTCCGTCCTTCCGTCCATCCGTCCGTCCATCCGTCCGTCCATCCGTCCGTCGTTCTATCCATCTATCAATCCATCCATCCATCCATCCATCTATCAATCCATCCATCCATCCATCCATCTATCCAAGAGCACTTTCCTCTCAATGAGCACGACAACAAAGCAATCTGAAAAAAAGCAAGGAATAGACCATCTCTTAATGGTTTGTGTGCACAGTGGTAGCATTCATTTAACCAATCTCTCATTCGTTTTTCTCTCTATGTTTGACTGCAAGATTGAGAGTAATGGTAGAGAGAATGTATTGCTTAAGCAGAAAGAGAAAGAAAAGTAGTTATCAACGCGCCACCGTAGTTTTTATGCATGTATTCGAGTTGGTATTCTCGGGCACTGAATGCTGGTGGGCTATATAAATGTGTTGAGGGCAGGAAGAGAATGCAAATGCAGTGGAGCGCACCGTCTATAACCGCATCGTGTGCTTCCTTCATCTGTCACGAACATCCTTGCACGCACGCACGCACGCACGCACGCACGCAGCAGCACGTAGACAGACGGATGAAGAAGTGACGAGCTGTGCGGATGGTTCATTCACTTCCTCCTGGAACGATGGGATGAGACGGCTGGAAGGAAATGCTCCGAACAAAAGCCTGAGGACGTTTTATCACCACGCTTATCACGCCTTTATCACTATTAGTTTTCTCGTCATCCGCTGTGAAACTGCTTGCTGAAACTCAAAAGTGCACTAATTTCTTTTATTTATTTATTTTTGACTGTCATTAACTGATTAGCATCAAATGTCAGTACTATGATAAATACAGTCTCTCATTGTACACTATAACATATTCTATTCAATACATTATACAAAGTTTCTTAGTCACAAGTCTTAATTGATTGATAAGAGCAAAACAGGTTCAGTCTTTCAAGCAACACAGCTATACGCAGTCCAGATAATCTCTATTACAGATTTCTAACTTTTAATATTTCCCACTTTCAACAATATATTCAGTTTGCAAATTATTTCTTTTCTAGTAATCAGATAAATCGTTGCCTTTCCAATTGAAGTATTCTTGAAACTTTTTCTCATGTATAATATACATATACATCATGCTTGATATAACCCGTAGATAATCCCTCAATATCACCTAAATATCGTTTCATAGATTTTCAACGAACTACAACTCAGTAGAATTTTCTACCATTCTTTGGTTGTAAATAGAATCAATAAGATATTCTGATAGTATTACTTAACATTAACATCAATGCCGAACATCTAAAAGTCTACGAATCATTATGATAACATTCTCCAAAATTCATTTCCGCAATTACAGATCAGAGAATGCACTTTAATGAATTTCCTGTTCACTGCCAGAGCACACTAATCCGATAGTTTTTGTAAGATTTGCTCACATGGTGTGCTATCGACTGATAGTATAATAGCTGGTCGTATCATCTTGCCCGTATCACTTACAGCTATGTATCACCGTTGAATTACTTGCAAAAATTTTAAGCGATGCAAACAGCACATATGTATCGTCAGTTATTTAAGGCAATAGACGGTCAAATAGGCTATAATATCTCAAGATATGAGAGGATTATTTTTGTATTAGCTAACAAAGTTATAAAAAAAGAGTCTAACTTGTTATCATATTGAGTGATGATAAAGAGATCAGTAAATTAGATGAATATAATTTGGTTTTTTTGCCATTACTTAAATAATAAACGGAAAGCTACCAAGAGAATGTATGTATAATTGCTTTATTTAAATAAGTGAATTTTTTTTGCCACAGTTCTCATAATAGTTTGCAGCTGGTTTTTGTGATAATGCTGCAACAGGTGCACTGTGTGTTTGTTGGAATGGAAATATTCGTTACTATTTTCCTCTGCTATAATTTCCTCTCTTTGCAAGTTAGCTTTCTGCAATAAAATGAGATGAATTTCAATTTTTTTGCATTATTGTTTAGTTAATATCTAACTTTTCATCATTACTGAAATCAAATTTTCAGCGCTTATCCATGCATTAAAATATAAAACAATACTAACAAAGGGCAAATTTCCATCTCGACTTTTGTTGTTGGCGATCTCGTGATTGTTATGGAAAACTTCCATTCCAGCTTTTGCAGCTTCAAGAAAACATCGCATGCTTTTCAAAATGAAATATGTAACAAATCAAGAGTGAAAATTTTTCAAATTGCTGCTTCAGCTATGATAATGTAAGTGTTGTATATGGAAAGCAATGATTATTATTATTATTCCTCTCTTGGTTTAAGAATTAAATTTACGAAGGTTAGTAATCATTTTTTTAAAGATAATGTAAGTTTTATTTTTTTTTGAAATTGAACTTTTTCAGGCAACAATAAATTTTAGCCTAATAGTAGCTGGAGGAAATTTACACAATCAATGATCTAATAAAAGTATTGAAATGAAACTTAGCAATTGTCTACAGTATGGAAGTCAGAACAACTGTTAATTAAAAGATTCTGGTGATGTTTTCCTTTCTTCATCATTAAAAATGTTAAATCACAATAAAATTATGCTAAATTTCATACAGGAAGCGATAGATTTTGAACTAAGCATTATTCGAAGAATTAAAAAGTGATGGAAAAGTTATTTATTACTGAAATATAGCATAAGAAAAAAGTGTTCGAAAAACAAATTTGTTATAAATTCAAGTTGAGCTTCTGGAGTAAAATGCAATTCATAACGATAAGACAGAAATTCATGGCCAATAGTTTCGAGATGTTAAAATGTTTTAACTTTATTTTTTTCAGTAGTATGCTGCCATGCGATCAAATATACTATTAATCAAATTTCAATCGCATAAAGTGTTGATGGATTACATTAACAAAGTAATTTCTTTAAAGTTTGAAATTTATTGAATTGCATATAAAACATAAAATCGATCAATAGTATTGTATTTAAGTTATAAGCTGGTTTAAGATAGAATTATCACAATTAACTTATAAATCGAGGGGAAAAGTTGAATATATGTCTTGACATATTCTGTTTATTTGTCAACAAATAAACAGTAAATTAAAGGTGCGGTGCGGATACGGTTGTATTTTAATGCAATGATTATTCAAAGGAATGCATTTAGATTTCTTTCTGTTAAAACTTTTATCCAAAGTTTCATTACATTCCATTTCATTAATTAGAAAATAATTGTGAACAACTAATTTTGCATCAAATATTGATTTTCAACTTCGCATCAAATATTGATTTTTTCAGTAAGTACTATGGCCAGGTAATAGAATTGAAATGGAGTTGTTATCTATGTTTGCTCTCTAAATTAGCATTTAAATTTAAACTGGCCAAGTAATCAACTATCATTTTGTAATTTGCATTGTTTATTTAATTGATATCATTAATTGATATCATCGATAGATTTCGCTGTGCGCTTGGACTCAAAAGGCTTTCTTTTTTTTTTATTTTGTTAATATGCAGAAGCAGAGGAAAAGGGCGACTACGTGGGTGTGAAACGAGACTAGTGTTGTTTGAGGAAACAGACAACAATAATTGATTGTGGCCAGACTGGGGAACGAAGCCACTACAATTCTAGCAATTTCTGTCTCTAAGATATTTCTAGTCTCTTTAAAATTCAAGCAATAGTTGTTAAAAAGTAAATTCATAAACTATTTTATTAGAATGAAATATCTAACGATCGATACACAGAGAATTTTTTCGTTTATACTGTTTGAGCTATGCATTCATTACTTATATTACTGAAATACAATCACAAAAGTTACCCTTTCCACTCAATTTCAAGAAACTCTATTTATTTTAATACTTTTAACTTCGCTTTTCACTTTTCATTTATCATTTCTTCTAGGATTCCTGTTGTTCTCTTTTTTCATTTCTAAAATAAGGCTCGAAAATGCAAAAGATACTTGATAATAAGTTAATATTGATTCGTAGATTTTTTAGAAGAGAATGTAAAATGGATATTTAAATTTAGTTATAATTAAGGTTATGGGATATATCCAACAAGCGAATTCGAGTTGCAGTATAATGTTATGAATTGCAAAAGGATTCAGTTGTCGAGAATAATATCAGAAGGTATGATAAACCTGTATTTAATAAGATTTCATTGAAATGCTATCATTTCCCTTTACATTTCACATCAATATGTCACTTAAGAAGTAAAAGCTTTTTACAGGTGTGATGTGCCAAGAACTTTGTAATGTTTTACAGTATTTTCAAGAGATTACTTCATTTCTATATGGCCAAGTGCAAAATATTTGTACCGTACGTTTCTAAAAATGGGTGGAGATTGAACAACGACTATCTACAAGTGTATTGATTAAATGTGACAAGAGTTGTTTCCATGTTTCTTCTAATCTTTTAGATTCTTCCATGATGCATTTACTGAGGATTATTTTGAATGAAAAATATTTGAACCAAAATGAAATTAATGATATTGTATGATAAGTTTAACTTATTGTTTATAATTATAGCGTAATAGCAGAAAAATCATTTAACAGTAATTTGGAAGATTTGAACCGAATGTTATTGAGTGAAGATATACGACGTAGAATTAAATCATTATTTTACAAAATTTAAGAGAAGTACGTATCGATTAGATTGTGACGATTTTCAATATTAAACATTTCTTTTGGTTTGCCAAACCAAACAAATAATATAACAGAGTTTTTTTTTCTTTCATAAATAGTTTAGGTATATCTTTTCAGGTCAACTTTCAATTGAAACATGCAGAAAGTATCTTTTCCGGGAAATATCGCAGAGAAGATTTCACTTTTTTCAGGTGCTAATTTATAACAGATATTGTAGAAGTTGTAATTACTTTCGTTACAATCCAATAGAGAAATAAGCAATCGATGAAATCGTCTTCATCCTACTTTAGCGTAATATTTCACGTAAATGTTTCTTTTTCTTTCCTTAAAACAAAAAGCTCTCTAGCAGAGAGTGTGGAGTGATAAGATAAGATAATGAAGAATAGCAATAGCTATTAACACGTACACATATATATCATTATATCAGTTAACGTTAGTATTATATTAGTTCCACCATATAATTAGCTTTCTTGGAATTCTGAAAAGAATGCGAGAGAGAGAGAGAGAATAGGTGAAATTCTAAACAGAGAGAAAGAGAAGAGTTATTTTTTCTCGAGACTTTATGTGTCTCTTCTCCTTCCAGGGATTTTTGATAACTATCCGTGGTCGGTCCGTCTTGCCTCCTCCGTTGCTGCTCACACCAACCCTGTTATCAGAGGGCAACCGTACACCGCCACCTCCTCCTCGCCATCCAACCAATCATTCAAATGATTTATGTACATTTCGTTTATTCCATTCCACAGGGCCTTTCCCTCTAGGATATTTCATTTCAGTAATTCTCCCTCCCTCTCTCCCTCTCCCTCTCCCTCGCTCTCTCTGTCTACCTCCTCCAGTCTGTCTGTCGCACATAGTCCTCTCTTCATATCCATTAAAATGCAGTAATTCCTGCACTTTCCTGCTCCTCTGCGAACTGTCTTGATTCGATTGCACTCAGTTCGATTCGGTTCGATTTGATCAACTCGGTTCCTTCCCCGGTCTTTCTTCCCTCATTTGGTGTACCTCTTTCTCCTCTCTTCCAGTGTAATTCAGGAAGGGAAGGGAAGAGAGTTTGTTTCTTCCCCGAACGAATCAGTATGATAGATAACCGGCACCGAATTCAGGATTTCTTATACCCTTGGAGACAGGTAGATGGAAGGAGGTAGGAGAGAGAGAGAGAGAGAAGGGACAGTCAGTCTGCACCTCCACCTTTCACACTCCGAGAATCCTCTCTTCCTTCCCTCCTCACTTTTCTTTTCCCTCTCTTCTCTACCGCATTCTTTCTTTCCCTTCTCACTCAGGCCGCTTCTTCTCACTCAATAATGCTCCATGCCATTGCGACAATGAAGGAAAGTCATTCCCGCGATATCCTCCTCTCCCTCCCCGCCTCCCTGCTGTCCTCCCTCTAACTCATCCCTCCCTCCTCCTCCTCAGGTCTTCTCAAAAGTATCCGTTCAATTTCGAGAAGCACGACGTGACCTGTCACTTCTCTTCCCTTCTACTGTCTTCACTGAGATCTGTCCAATCAGACAGCCTTAGGCATAACTACAAATCACATCTATGCATTTTTCAAAAATATGAACATATGGTACTCACATACCTGACCTTACGCTTAAGCTTAACCATTCGGCCACAAGCCGCTATTCGAGGATTTTACCTGTTCAATTTTCACTATTAGCCTTCATCATTAAAGGGACGGACAGCATTCGATACCTTTACATATTGAATATAACGAATGGAATTCCAATGCTGTAAGGTACCTCATAGAATGTCTTGCACATCACCCTTTGAACGTTTCAAGTTGAACCTCACAAGTCCAACCGGAAATCCTTACGGTCAGGCTTACCATACTTCCGTCTCACTGACTTTAGGCCTTTCACTCACTACTGACATTCAGACTACCCTAATGCAATATTTAAATCTGTTTTTCTTTCAAAGAATCAAATATTATAATAAAATTTCCAAACTCAATCCTATTTATTTTCATTTGTAATGATGAAGTTACTTCTCTTTCAGTTAAATTCTTATTAAAATTTGGAATTTTCCCGGTCTGATTTCTCTTTTTCACGGACCTTTTATCATTTTAGTTGTTTTATTCAAGTAACCACAAAAATTCATCAAACCTTCTTGATTCGTTTTTTGCTCATTCAATCTTTTAATAATATGTGATGCCAAATTTCCTTAAAAATTTATTTTGCTGCTCAATTTATCTTTCCATCTCTTTACGATTGCTTGGCCATTCCACCCCATAACCGCATTCTTTTCTGAATTTAGTTAATTCGTTTGTTAATTTCGATCTGATCACTTCATCTGAACCTCTTCATATCATTTTTCAATAGATAAAATTGATTTGGCTAATCCAAGCAAACATAAAATATCTTTTAAGTTTGGTGATCCATCCAAAAATTTTATTACGAGTAATTTTTTCACTTTAGAATAGAAATTTTCGTGGTGCGAAACTCAAGTATACTTAGATTATTTGCTCGGATCTCTCTAGCAGGTGCAAATAATTTTATTTTTATTATCATTTACCATTATTATATTTTATAAAGATGAGATAAATGGTTAAATGAATCCTATCACATTTATCAATCAGATATTTTCAGTTGGATAAGCAAATTACCTTAGATTCAAAAGAAATCTTCTGATTCTACAAAAGGCAAATTACCTTTGAATAATTTAAATAATTTGTACCAATTTTGGCTCTTGTCAATGTTTGATATTTGCAGATTGCTTGCAGAGTGATTTTCGGTAATATATTAAGGGCAGTTTATTAACTCACTAATGCTGCTTTTATCATTTTCAGTTTAGTTCAGATATAATATATGTTAAATTGCAAATTAGCTTTTCGAACTTTTGCGCTGACATAGACGTAAAAAAAAGTGAATGTCGTGAATGAAACTTCTGCTTCGACGGAATTATTGAATTCTCGTAAATGGTCTTTTTTTTGGTCTATTTCGTCGCATTTGTGCAAATGTGATAATGTGACCTTCATGAAAATCGAATGTATTTTTCGGATGGAAATAGCTGATTACAAGTTGGGCAATTTTTGCAGCTTTCGCTGCTGACCTTCTCTTGGATTTTTTTCAATGGAAACCAGTCCTTACTATCAAAACAATTAGTTTTTCATTTCTTTGAAATTATTTTCCGTTTTTTAGTCTACTCCTCGAACTGGTCAGCAAGAAATCGAAAGCAATCTTTTCATCTTTAGTTCCTTATCGCCGGAATACATTCTACTTTACTTGGACACCAAAAACTGGATACTATAAAATTGCAGTAAAAATTTCAATTAAGTTGTAAAAACATTTTAGGCAAACTTGATTCGTTGTTAGAGGTTTTGTAAGTGGATAGAATAAAAAATGAAATGAAAATTAATATTCAAGCAAGATCCGAATTCTTATCCCTGTCAAAGCCTCTCTTCTGTGTTTCGAAGCCGTACAGAATACTTGGCCTGTTTAATCTCTCAGAGATTTTAGTAGAAAAAAATTTTCCTTTTTTTTTGATTATGTAGAGAAACCTCGAGATAGGGATTTAGAAATTAGAATTTAGACATGTGGAGAGAAGACAATCACGGCAACTTAAATTGGTCCAGTTTATTTAATTAATTCAATTTCATAATTGAATTTTAAAATCTAATAAATGAATCTAATTTTCTAACTGTTTATAGAGCTGAAAGTTAATATCTTAATTGACATTCAAGGTTTGTGTTCATTGCCAGTGCTCTGAAAAGAATTGTTACGTATGGATGATCAAAGAGAGCTGATTATTGTTGAGTTTTCTCAACAATATATTAGAATATATTAGAATAGTAAATTGATCAAAATTCAAATGGCCAAGAAAATAATTTAGTCTAAATACGTGCTAATTTAGAACAGACAATAATAAATAGAATTAATGCAAAGAAATAAGAGAAGAAAGTGATTGATAAATTGAAATTTAATTTAGAATATAAAACGACTTTTCAAAAACTGATACAAGCAAAATTTAATGGATTGATACGAAAAAATTGCTCTAAAAAATTTGCTGCTTTCATTATACTTTCACCTTCCTTCTTTTAATGCATTTTCTTTCTGCACTTACCAAGTTTTTCGAAAGTAAGATATGATTTACCTAAAATGGTGAATAAATGAATTTAGTTCCTCTGTAACTACTACCAGATTACAAAGAATAAATTCTTCCATTTCATTTTGCTATTCGTTCAATCTCGTGCAATTAACAAGAAAAGTTTAAAAATGAACGTATATCCTAAGTAGTAGAAATGAAAAAAATCGACTCAATTCAAATTTCATGTTAACTTAAGATATTACGGAAAATTTGATATTCAATTGGCAAATTTCGTATTAGTGAAGTTGTAGATGAATTGGCTAGCTTGAATTTCTATTTGGTAGAAGCTTTTAATAAAGCAGTACTGATAAATGATTCTAATTTATTTTTATAATTTCACATGTTTCAAATCACTAAATTTGATGCAATTTATGATTCTACTTAAATGTTCTTCTTTACTTTGATTATGAATTTTTTCATTGAATTGATTTTCTCAAAATGAAGATTGAGGTTGAAATTGTAATAGCTATGCAAATTATAAAGTCATAATGTATTCGTTTGAAATGAAAGTGGCGAAAGAAGTAAGCAGTTATTAATTTGGTAAAACTAGTGGACTAATAACTACTTAGACTCTTACTTATTTTTGTTCATTTCTATAAGAAATCAAAACCCGACAAGTCTATAGAGATTGCATCGTTTTTATCTTATGGAATGAAATAAGTGTACTGTAATATTCTCAAGATTTCTTTATACTTCCTTTTATAATACATAAAATTACTGAGAAAATTCTTAAAAATTATAGATAGAGATTTATAAATTGTCTAATATATGTAATGACGATTATTAGTGAGTCGATGGTTGTTACAAAATTTTAACACGTTAATTAAACCTTATTTCTAATTCTCCAAAAAGCTTATCCTAAAAGACATTATCATCAATATTTCAACTGCTTTCTCATTAAAAAGTTGACATCATCGTTAAAATTAAGGTCTACTGGAAAAATTTTTTCTTCAAGCAATCAATCTAATTTTTGCAATAAAAATTATTTGTTATAAAGCTGATAAGTAGAAAGAGAAATTCTATAAATAAATTTTTCCTGGTTATTTGAAGAAAGTATTAAAAGCCTTTTAGCATTTTTTCATATTTTTCCGTTCTGACATTTTTCGAAATTAGTCCGAAATTTTCTTCGTTGAATATGTAATAACAGAAATGTATTTCTAAAATTTAAAATTAAAATGTGTTCCTGGTTTGCTGTCTAAGCAAAAAATTTTTTCAGATCACTTACTATCATAATGTGCTTTTCTTCTCTTTAAAAAATACTGAAATAAGATAACGCCGAGAAAAATGATTATTTGGAGAATAACAATCATATTTTTCAGACTCTAATTCAATTAGGAAATATTCAATTCGATACCAAATACAATAAAATTTCAGAGGAATGATACTGAAAAATTAAAATCAGTTTCTAGTAATTTAATGCAAAACTTATAGTTCAATATTATAAATAATAAGCATATTGATATTTATCGGACATTAATATCAAAGAAAGACTAACAACTATTAAATGAAAAGTTGTTAAATGAATAACTAATAGTTTGTCCTGAATATTTGAACATCAAATTATGAATATGTTGACAATCAATTACAAAATAATTAATTGTCTTAAATACTTAGTGATTTACCTTTTAAGTAAAGTTGTAAAGCAATTATTTAATGATTAAAGTTACCGTAATCATTTGAAAAGAGAACAGTCAAAATTTTAGAAAACCACGCCCTGAATGTCTAGTAGATGACCTCCTTTCTATTCATTGGTTCAACGCTTGTCCTACACCGCATTATTGTCATTTTATTCGTTTGATTTCTTTTTTCATCTTTATTCACCGAAATGATAACAGTATTTCTCTCTGATGATAGAAAAAGAATGAAAAAAAACGAAAAGTTGTTTAGTATCACATCATTGTCACCTTTTTAATGACATTAATTTCAGATTAATATCGAGTTATATTCTAATCCTATTTTGCGAAGATTGTTAAAATTAAAGTAATTATAACTGATAGCACATTTATCTTCAAATAGACCATTTTGGGAATGATATCAATGATACTTTCGCAATATGACATAATCAGTCATTATCACTATACAGCAAAAGATGAGGTACAAATAAGATTCGCGAAAAAAAAAACTGAAAATTCATATGATAGGACAGGAGACTGAAAGGAATTTTTATCATGTTTCCATCAAATCCTCAAAATCCCTAGGTTCTTATTTGTATGAGTAAGCTGTATTAAAATGGAAATTGAATTACATTGAGTATTTCGTAATTTCGAGTTGATATGGGCCTATTTAGTTTTCCATTTGCATTGAGGCTGATGAGGTAGTTTATAAAGCTGCGAGAGTTAATTAAGCTCGCAGATTTTAAGCTATCTCCACTGCCTTTGTTGCATAATTAATTCTCTTTCACTCCCTTATGTTTCTGAATTCTTCTCATTCATCCTCTGTGTTGATATTTTGTTTAAAAAAAATTTGCTTAACTAGTTTATTTTTTTAACGATTCAATAATTTTAAATAATTAGTTTTTTGAATAATTTATTGAAAAGAGCAATAAGGACCATTTGATAAACTAGAATCGATGACATAATCTGGAATTATTTGATAAATCCTAGAAATCTTGGTCAAGATGCTTATGAGTTGAATTTTTGAGTTATATAATTCTTGATAGCTTATCAGTTCGTTTGTGCAGCAACTTATGGTGACTACTCATATGTTTTCCATAAGGTATCTTTAATTATATTGATTGAAAACATATAAGACCATTAATTTCCAACTCTAGATCACTTCAATTTAACATGTCTCCTGGAACTAATTAGTAGATTCAATTTCGAAGATGCTCCTTCCTATTAAGTTTCGTTTTGAAGTTCCCTCATAAAACATTACGCTATTCTTGTACAATGCAAGTCAGTAAAGACTACAAAAGTTTTTCATCAGTAAATCTTATGAATGAATCGATTAACAGATAAATGGAAATTCAATAGATGTGTTCATTTTTATTGGATTAAAACTAGAAACAATGATGCATTATTCTACTCTATTGACTACTTCCCATACTACAGTATATTGAATGAATTCTATAAAATGAACTAAAACCATCCGGTAAGTGTCAATTCCGTAAAACTAACTAAAAACAGCCGGTAAGAACAAATTTATTGCTATCTGTAAAAAAAAATTTACATTGAACAGTGGTGTCTATATATTTTGATGTTCATTGCTGGAACGCTCATTGTTTAATTTGTTAAGTTTTGGGAATGTTCGAAAGAGAAATTTATGATCAAATTGGTAAAAGACCAGTAACAGCATTCATGTTTCATTCAACCAAAAAGCACTTAAAAGGGGTGCTTTTGGTTTTATTTGTTACCATGGTTTGGCATTTAGCTTTTTAAATGTGATGATTAGAAAGGAAAGAAATACAATTGTCTTCATTAACAAATAAATATTTATTTATAAAAACATTTGCCTCATTCGTTCCATGCTTTATTTTTCATTTCCTTCATTGATCATTCCATTGTTTTTATTATTTTATTTAAATGTATGAATGATTGCTTTCTATGCAAGCTAGCATTATTTATCTGTGAATAATTAAGCCTTAACTTTGATATATTTGAGATTGCACCTTACTAGAATTTTTGAAAATTTTAAAATATGAAAAAAAATACACTAATAAATAATTTGTTCACTGATGCAAGTCACATTTTCTCCCATACCATTGACCTTTTTCTATTTGTCCTTCACCACACAATAAAAAGAAAGTTTTATGTATCCTTTGAATTCCCGAAATCATCTTTCCAAGGCCGGTGTTGCAATATAAAACATTGTCTGTACAGTCTTTTTTTTAATAAACAGTTTTTTATAAAATAGCCCGAAAGTTTGAATCAATAGAATGTCTGATAATGAATTCTTTGGCCCAGCAAGTTTATATACTTACATTTGCCGTAAAAGTTGAATGATTAGTAAATTTTGATTTGATTTAATAGATCTTAGATTCTGTTCAATTGATTAAAATATTAAAGCTGATAATTTTATGATAATTCCGTGAAAAATAAGATAAAAAAGGAATGCGTTTGTTGTTTTGAGGTATCGTTAATGATAGGACAACTCAAAAATACCGAACAAAAGCAAACAATTGTGATCGAGAAAATATGTTCCAAAGAGTTTCAGTTCTGCTTATTAATTAAAGATGAAGCGTTTGGTAGCAGAGGACAGTAAGTTATCGTTCAGAAAAACAAATAAATCATTTAAAATTTCATGTACGTAAATTTTTTCTTAGAACTAAATTTGTCACTCTTAGGAATTCGGTGCTTCGTACTCTCGTACCGGAAAAATTTCCCGATTTTATTATTGCCCAAGTAATCCTGCAAATATCTCCAGGTTTTTTATAGCATATAAAGACCGGAGTTTCTTTTGCTTAAAATCAAATAAATTTCGAGTGGAAGTACACACTGTAATTTGCATAATGCAAACATATTGTACGAACAGATTGTACCAGCACACAAAAAAAAGTTGTCAAAATTTAATTTTAAACCAACTTAATCTTCAACTGTAAAATCAAAACATAATCAATTGTTAGGAAGATTGATTTATTAAAAACGAACTTCTGGAGATGATATTTACACAAAGGATCAAAAGTAAAAAAAGAAGACAAGTGGAAGAAAATATAAATTCAGCTTGGGAATCATGGTTACCACAATTTAATCGAGCTCAGTGTTATGCAGTGGCGCTTCTACCAGCTGATTATCAACAAATAATGTTAACAGCTCCATTTTTAACCGGATCATTGAGCAAATTGGATCATGATATTGAAAACAGTCGTGTATTATTCATTGGACTTGGAGCACGCTCAATTGCCAGTTATATTAATTATCATTTATTTCAGGTATAAAAAAATATTGTCAGAAAAGACTCTTTAAATTGTGTCGAAATACAACAAATTTTACTTGATAATTATTTAAATGTTCATATCACTGTAATAGCTTAGAACGATGAAATCAACAAATTCTCTTCACCTCAATAAATTTGTTTTTTTGTTGTTTGTTTTATTTAATTTGTTAAGTTTTGGAAATGACCAAGATTTCTAGGATTTATCAAATAATTCCAGGTTATATATAATATATAATATACCTATTTTCGGTATAAAATAACAAAAAAAAAGGAAATTTTTCATTTCAGATAAAAATCGATGAACTTATTGTTGCTGAAAAGGATCAATATCTGAATAAAATATGGTTAGGTAATCCAACTTGGAATCATGTCACAATCGCCGATATACGTTAGCAATTTCTTATAATTAGATTTCAGAAATTAATGATTGTTTGTTAGCTAATCTATTTTCAATTTCCTTTCGCCTTTAACGATTCAATGCCAAAAAACTTTTAAAGAGATATTCTACGACATTTTCTTCATTTTTTTTTTTGAAATATATTTGAATAGCAAAATTTTCTTAACTAGGCTTTGTGAACAGTAAAATTATTGGTATTCAAAAAAAAAAGAATAAACAGATGAGAAGCTAGCACAAACTACCCTACTTTTAAATACTTCTCGAAAGTCTTAACTTATTTACAAGATAAAACGAGTTTGGAAATTTCAATTTTTCTGATAAATGTAATACAAAATGTTTGACTTTGCTGGTCAAATAGAAAGATCTCGAATTTAAAACCTCTTAGCAATACTACTTTGCTTATTTATTTTATGAGCCGATGCTTCTTAGTATCTAAATGCTCCGAAAAAATTTTTAAAGAAAAAGAAAATCAATATAAACTGTTTATGAAGGTGAAGAAGAGTACAATGCAATATTCATTGACACCTGTGTTAATGCTATTTGTCCTCCGACACGGATTATCGAAACAGCTGCACAGTTAAATAAAACACTCAAAAAAAATGGTGAATTTTCTTCAGTTTCGAAAATTTTTTATACCATATATCTCATATGCTTTATCGATCTATTGCTGCTACCTGTATCCCAGACACACATTTGAAAATTCGAAAAAGTTCGTTAAACTTCTTTTAGAGCAAATAGTAAGAGAGATGACGTCAACAACCAAAGTTAAATATAGATTAAGTTTAATTTCATTAAATGTTAGCTCTAGCAAAAAAATTGTAAATTTTAAAGTGTTGAAATTCACTCAACAAGAAAAATTATGCATGGAAAATTTCCAGGTGTCCTTATTATCAATGTGAATGCTCCAACAAAAAGTTTATTACATCGAACATTAAAAAGGGTAGGAAACTTAGTGACGTTTTAAAATTTCTATCAGTTCTCTTTGTAAATCGCTCTCCTATTGAGTCTAGATGATAAGATGATAATTTAGATCTAGATGATAATTTAGATGATAATTTTTGAGATTGCAAATATCAAAATGAAAATCCTCGCTAAGGAACATACATTTTAATGGCCATGATAATTGGACATTGATCCGATGTTCCAAAAGAGAAAATCATGCTTATCTAAGTAGTATGGTTATTGATTATTTGTAGGTAAATGACAGTTTATCAAAATCATACGGTTGCTTTATGATAGCTAATCGTAATGATCGTATGATTTCTTTGAATACAATATTTCTTTATTGGAAATTACCAGCAACAAATGGATGTCAAAAAGTGATTAAATCATTCAAAATGAAGAGAAAATCTTTCTCATTGTCCACCTTAAGTGATAAATGATATTGATCTATTTTAGATTAGATTTAAGATAAATACCTCACTGTTATCATAACTCATGCATGCTGCTATCACTTCCCAATGTTATAGTTACAATTAAGCTGTTGTTAATGGCTGTGACGCAATTTAAATCAACTGAACATAGTTACCTCAAGTTTACTTACTATATCATAACAATTCTCCTCAAAATACGAGAATGTATGGCATCAGCTTGTATCACTCTGTATTATTTTACCTTCAGTTATAGAAGTAAGGCATTTGTTGCTGCATTCATTTTATGTCTCGTGATAAAGTTCAATCTTCATTGCTTATCATCTCTGTAATTACAAATCAAAGTATTTACATATCAGAATTAAATCAAAATTACATGGTTTTGTTTGATTTCAAAATCACTGAAAGGTTGAAACCTATTAGCATTATAAATCAAAATATTTGAAGTAAAAAATACGAAGAGCGAAGAGATAAGAGCCAGAAAGGTGAAAGGAAAAGATGACTTAAGTTTAAGTGAATA
This sequence comes from Cruorifilaria tuberocauda, assembly GCA_013365365.1. Taxonomy (NCBI): domain Eukaryota; kingdom Metazoa; phylum Nematoda; class Chromadorea; order Rhabditida; family Onchocercidae; genus Cruorifilaria; species Cruorifilaria tuberocauda. The sequence continues at coordinate 106,700 of JABVXU010000031.1, forward strand.
TCAAAGCCTTCATTTCAATTCGAAATTCGCAAATAAAAATTATTTCGAATAAGGAAGTCATGTATTTAATGACTAGCAATAATTTTATTCAGAAAAGATTGATTTGATAAAGTAAATCGTAACATTTCCTCAAATTTCAAAGTTTGCAATGGATTAAAAAATGAGATCTTTTTAATGATAGCAAAAGACATTTTAAGTCCTGAAAAACCCAAAATTGCTTCCGGAAACTTCCAAATACAGGTATTCAACCCCAATGTTTCTAACACGCCCCGATCCTTCAATTTTTTCGTGCAAATTTCTGCTGCAGGAAGTGAATAAATTTTAGAGAAATAAAGATGCTGCATGAATGAGATAATTTTAAATGTGTTTCTTTCAAAAATTGCTGTAAAGCATATTGCTTACAATATGCTCTCTAATCACTTCATTAGTCAGAAGTTTCAGAAAAAGCATAAATTTAAGACATAAATTCAAAAAAGTTTCAGGTAAGTTATAGTAATGAGATATACGCCACCCTTTCCCCTTCTAACTAAATCATTGATAAAGCACAGTTAATAATATTATTTGTATAATTATGAATTATGAACCAGTACATTTCATTCTTGGAAAGTCAACATTAACGGTTAATCCATCCACCTCTATCATTAAACAATTGATAAAAAAATGGGACAAGAAATTCTGCAACGACTCAATCAAAATAATTCACAATGAACATTGTTGCCTAACGCGAACAGCTCTATGAGAGACCAAATTTAACGGCTGAGAGATAATGGTAATTGTCCTTGAAGACGGAGTCGGTTTTCGAGTGGTTTTTTTAGATTTCTTTTAGGATTTATGCTCTGAAAGGTTTGGGGAATGCTGTAGCATTTTCTCTTTTGAAAAACTAATTTTAAAGAAATTCAAGTGTCCTATTGTTAAACTACAAAATAGTCTCCGAGATATCTCAACAGCATCATCAAAATCCATTTAATATATAGTCTGATTACGTGTTAGATTTCTCTGAATATTAGAATAAAACTTGCATTTATATTGCTTTTCCAAGATTGATAGATTCAACATATTTATTTTCCGGAAACATTCCATTCAAAGTTAACATCCTTTCTTTTACTATGTATTAATGTGAAAATTCTAATTACTAATGAAAATACGTTGGTCTTCTCTGTTGCCTTTCTAGTGTTACAAACGGCAGTGCCGAGGAACCCGTGCTTGTTAGATAAATGTGAAATGAGGTTTTTTTCGTGTGATATGCTTTATCAATGTCCTATATGCAACGAGTTGTTGGTATTATAATTGTTTGTTGGGCTCGTATGCAGTTGTACAGTAGCAGCCAACCGACGCTTTACTTAGCAAGAAGCTGAGTGATTATTTTTTTCTATGAAATTAAATCGCGCCGTCAGTTATACTGCATTAGGTGTGATTGTTATCTATGCTATAGCAGTTCTGTTCGGAGCGCCGTTTTTAAGGTTAGTTAATTAGTGTTTTTTTTCTTTCTAAAACCTGCAAAGGTGTATCGTTTCTATTGCAAAAAATTTATGAATGCTTCATAATCATGGGTTATTAATGATTTCAGTCATTTTGGAGCAAATTTTGTCTTTTCGATAGTACTTGCGATAGTGAGTATATTTCCATTGTTGTTAGTTGCTGAAAACTTCGACAGTTTAGATAATATTTTATTTGGCGAAAGGTTTGATTTTGATTATTTTACATAACTGTGAAACTGATTTCAAAATGATGGATGTAAACAGGAAGGGGAATGAGAAATATCGCTTTCCTTAAAATTTACTCCGTATAACAGATAAAGGGATTTAAAAGATCAGGAGAGACGCAGTTCGGAAAAAGGAAATCTAGCTTGTTGTACGTATATCTCTGATTTCTCGATTATTGTGTATCTGTTCAAACTGATGCATTAGAACTTGGGAATTCACTGAATAGTAGAAGGAAATTTGCTGGACCTTTTGTTTGAAATTAGTATTTATTATTAGATCAACACAGTATATTATGTTTAGCTAGTTTAGACAGTTATCGCATAAGTGTTTGCTTGCTCGTCACTTATCATTTGGTGGCATTTTGGGTGCGTGGTTTGGCACCTTTGTCATCCCTTTGGATTGGGATCGCTGGTGGCAGGTAATTTGCCAGATTTCATAATATATATTCAAAATAGTTACTAGAACTTTCAATCATTTTATTGTAAGTCATTTTTTGATATCTACTTGATCAAATATCATAATTATTTTTTCGAACGATATTTTACACCTTAAATATCCTGCAGCGTTGGCCTATTCCATGTGTTTTTGGTGCAGTAATTGGTGGTGTTCTTGGATGTTTGACCACTAGTTACAAAATTCTTTTTTCCTGGTTGGAAAAGCAACGAAAACTGGAAAAATTTGTGTGACACCATCGGTTTGTTTTGATCTATTTTTGATGTTGAAGCTTTACTTTGTAAGGTCATTAAATGATTTGATAATTATTCAATGTAAAAATTTCCAGTCATTTTTAAGCTTTTGGAGTTCCTAAGTTTGTCATTTATAATGAAACGCATATCTGAGGACTTTGGGAACTCAACTTCTAGGTAGATCATATTTTTAATTATCGCAATGTACGCGGCGACAAGCACTTATCATTCTCAACTGATCAATGTACCAAAGCTGAAAACTATCATTTTTGCCGAATTCGACGCAGATAAAGGTCCAGTGATCAGAATACAAGTTAGTGAAAACTCCAATTCTTTTCGTTCTCACAAATTAACCCATATTTATTCTGTCCTTCACAATAATGAATGGTATAGCTTTAAATGCTGTATTTCACTTCATGTTTCATTTATCAAAAGATTGCTGGAAAGTGATAGTGATGAAGCAATCATTATTTTACAGGTACCTGACTTTCTCTTCGATGCAAAAACATTTGATACATTTTCAAATGCTATCATCCCTAAACCGGAACTTTTTCATCGACTAATTAAAGTGAATCACGTTGAAAATAGTGATGGAAAAGTATACAAAGTAATGGGACATCCTGTTGGTATCGGTCAGTTTATTGCTATTTATGAAAATGCTGTAAAAGCAACATTGTGTTTGATAGAAATTTATTCACACATACTTTTGATTAAATCATGAAATAGGTTTTGAGGCAACCTTCTGAAATCTATGAAAAATTAAGCTTGTTTGTTAGATATATATGGGAATGATTTCAGTTTCAATGCAAGCACTTTTCTACAAATAAAAATGTGAAATTGTTCATCGTTTTCTTTTTTTACTAGGATTTTTTTGGCATAACTTATTTGATACCGTATTCTAGAAATATAAATTCATTTAGTTCTTTGAATTTAACAAATATTTATTTGTAAGCATATCCGTATAAATGTTAAAAATTTTTTAGAGTCTGATTCATATGCTCGTGGTCGCTATATATTCAATGTTTGTTTTGTGGTCGATAAAAGTAGTGAAATTGATTGTATGTACGAACCGATGGTACAGAAATGTGCCGCTTACCTAACACAAATGGAAAAGGTGAAGATCTCTAAATATTGAGAATTGGGTAGAAAATTTTCATTGATGTGCCGTAATACAACTGAAGATATTCAGGATACACGTTTTTTGTCACAGTCACAGGACAGACTACCTGATCTATTGTTGAACATATTCCAAGGCCTTAACGAGCTTGGTACGTGGATTTTGCATATTTGCTTTTTGAATAAAAATCTACTTTGAGTGATTTATAATAAAATGCTATTATGAATTTCCAGTTTAATAATGGTACTACCCTTTATTGATTTATTATTTACATATTTAACCTAATAGGGATTTAAATCGTTTTAGTGTATCTTCTTTGGAGATGCGTTAATAGATCTCGAAAAAAAATTTCAGTATTTGGAAATTTTACCTCTAGTATTTAATATTTAGAATTTTATATTTAATGAAAATATAAGATTTGACTAATAGAATATATATATCATAACAGAATGCATTGTGAGGAGTGTATAATTCAACAATTAAAAGAAATTTTTTATTCTATATTTTTGCTAAAATAAGATTTGTATTATCACTAATGTGATTTTTTCCCTTTCTTTGATAGATTTCGTGTCAGTATAACATAAAAATAATTTCACCTCTACCACAATATCTAAATATCAAATTTAATTCTGTTTTTAAATCATTTTACTCTTATAAGTGCTATTCTATGTAGTTGATGGTTTTCGCATATGTATGTGGTTAAAAAGAATTCAGCGGTATTTTCCTAAAGATTCATCGAATTTGATTTGCTTAACATTACATTATTACAAAAGGGCAATAATTTCATTGGTCCTTATTTGGAAACTAAGAAAAAGTTTATAACGCCAACGATTTCATTATGAACGATAAGAAATTATGTATTATTGTACTTTTGTTGGGCTTATTGCGTTTTCTTTTAATTACAGTTTATTTCCAGGTGAATGCAAAATACCTGTTACTGATCAGACGACTATATACTTGAAGTTATGCCCTTCGTTTCATGGTATTGAGCCACCTAAAGTGGGTTATTTGTATCACGTAATTTCAGTATTAACCTGTAGATAGTTCTGTGAGTATTATTGGAATTTGTTTGATTTTATGATAAGGCAAATTAACTTTTTGAGCAGAATCAGTAATGTTCTAATATAGTGACTATAAAGTTGTAAAATAATCATTATTTGCAGGTGGAGCCATATATGGTGCCGATGTTCACACAAATTCCACCACCGAATTCACCAAATCATATTCCAAAAATGGATGTTCTCTCGCAAAAAGTATGTTTTCAATTCATAATTTTTATCGACTGTCTTCATTTTTTAGAGTTTTTCGCTTTAGACGTACAAGCTTGCAATTCATATTGTATTGTAGCATATATTGGGAAACAATCAATTGTATTTAAAGGAAAGCTCGTTGATGATTTCAGATTTGTCCCAAAGTGGATGGTGTACGTTGCATTCAGGAAATTGCCATGATGGTACAAATAGATACTGATCTAGTGATGAGATGTGTTCGTAATTTGCATTTCTACGGATGTCTTACCTTAATACCTCTCTTTATGTATGCAAATACCTACGTTGCTACTGAACAGCTGCATAATTTTTATACGAATGCTGATTTGATTGAAGTTAGTATTTTTCTAATATTCTGTTTTTCTTATAGTCTAGGCTATATAGAGTTCAGCTTCCATTTCATGAATTAAATTAGCGTATATGAATGAGGTTCTTTTATTCATAATGAAATTCGTCTAATAACTACTCTCTTCACGGTTGGATCATTATCTGTTTTGCTTAGTATGAACCACACAATATTTTATTTTGAGCGAACAGACAAAGGAAGTATATTCTTAAAAATTTCTGGATTTTCTCGTTATTGCTAAATCAAAATTTTGATTTTTAATTATCTTTGTTCAGATTTATCTGTTTGTTAATAATTTCATGAATGTTTGGAATTTATACGGCCGCTAAACAGTGAAGAAGAAAGCGTAGGTCCAAAACCTTTATTTTCCGATGTGTTCCGATTGTATGCCAGTTTGAAGGTGTGTTTCTTAATGATAGTTTGGTTTAAACTAGGATTACAAATCAAGATTTATGTTTTGTAGTATGTAATAATTTTTTTGAGTCACCTCTACTTGCTTCAGTGTCAACTTTATTACAGACGGGTATGATAATGAAAGATTGGTGTGAAAGAATGTCCCCTAGACAATACAATGTTGATGAGAGACGTGCGATACAGTTTGGTGTATGCCACGGGTTTATTCGAAAGCTATGTATTTATCCTGTTTCTTTGAAGAAAGGCGATTTACGAAGGTTAATTCATCTATCTACTTTGTGTACTTTTTGTTGAATCAGAGAATTGATTTATTTATTTAATTGTTTGTAAATTCAATTTTAAATTTTAAGAAAAGATCTAGATTATGAAGTAAAACTATCTTATACCCTTTAAATTACTATTAATATATAATTAATAATAAGCAAAATTTTGTGCGCTTAAAAATGATAATATAATTTATCGAAATAAATGCATTGCCTGAAATCAACTTCATTTCAAATTTACTTACAGGATTGCCAAACTATGTGATGGTACTCGTTCATTGGAAGACTTAGCAGTCATTTTCGGTGTTTCACCAGTAAAATTATTAAAAGCAATTCGTGACGATGGCAATTTTGTTTTCATATCTAAATAAAATGTCAAGTATTGCAAATATTTAGAAAACTCATGATAGAAACTCCTTTATTTTTCTCGAAAAGTTGTAGTATTTAGAATAAAAACCGAATTAAATGGCTGAAATGATAGGAACTATAAGTTTGTGGAACAACACTGAACATAATGTTTGAAAAAATCTTGTATTTTGATGATGAAAGTTGAAAGAATTTCTTTTGTAATTTCAAAAATTATTATGTTTGAGTACGATTTGATTTTGTTATGCTTTGGAACTTCTGAAATAACTCTAAGACTTGCTCATCACTGCTTCGTAGTTGTGCAACAGATGTTCTGATTTGTTATCTAGATCAAATGATGATTACGCTTCATTATTTCTCTGTTGAATAACTGGTTTGGGTGATAAGGGAGTTATTCAGTGCGTTGTTAGATTTAGTTTCTGATGAGATAGTGAGCTAGAATTATTTTGAAGAAATCCGATTATTTTAGGATTACTTGGTATAAAACATGCTAAATTTCCTTACTTTAACGATTTGAATACCTTCATTTATAATGTTCATTGATAAAGATATAACGCAGAATAGATGATGTAAACAAAAGTGTAGGATAAATATAAATACTATATTATATGACATACATGTGATGCACATATTCAAATAACAGCTATATCTAAATTTGAGTGAATTTTTAGGGTGGATCGATATCGCCCTACCCTATAGTTTATAAAATGAGCTCTTTTTAAAATATCGTGCCTAGAAGTTAAAGCGAAAATAAGGTGAATATGTGTGGATGTGCTAGTAGCTGCTTGTAGAAATTTCCCCTAACCTCTGTTAGGATATGTTTATGTTCTATAAACTGAAAATTCTACCAGCTTAACACGATATCACTACATCAATTAAGGTATGAACTCTTAAATTCATATTACCTTTCTCTTATTTTTGCATAGAATTTAGAGCAAAGATAATTCATGAAATTCCGTAAAATCATTTTGTATCTTTTTCATTAAATGGATTTCACAAGTGACATAGTGACTTAGAATGATTCTCTTCATCCGTAACGATGATCTAAAGAAACCAAAAATTGATCGACGTACTGTAATTTAATGAAATCTAGCGATTATAGTTTATTATATTTAAGTGATAAAGTATTTGAGTGAATTTCAAAAAAGCGGAAGTCATTCCAGCAAACTTATGACTAACTGGTGCAATAGCTGTTCTCACTATCAAATTAACCAAAAAAAGCAGAATCCCTCATCCGTTCATTCCATTTTCTTCACTCCCTCCTCTCTTTTCTTGTTCGTTCTTTATTTATTCTAGTCAAAATTTAGTTGCCCATGTTACTAATTTACATTGATATACTACAAATTTGTAACTTGCATTGATAATATCTTGATAAAAAACTGCTGACTTTTCAACTAATCATCAGGTAGTTCACTCTTGCATTCCGTAAACGCTCAATCAGAAGACTTGGTGAAAGCTGTTCCGTACATATCTGGTATACCGTAACAAACAATGGGAATCTTGATATCATATTACGTTTCTTTAACATCACAAAGATCGCTTCAGCAGTTGTTGGACCTTGAATACTTCTTCCATTTAGCATTTCTCGTTCCAAATCCTGGATTGATTTTTTAGTTTTAACGAATGCTTCGCATATTATGCGATCACGACCAGAAGTGCATGTTGCTATGAGATCAGCTATTCCGCAACTTTCGAAATATGTTTGAATATTTGAACCATGATAAAATGACTCGACAAATGAAATAATTTCCAATAATCCTATTCGTATAATAGCTGCTTTTGTATTGTTTCCATATCCCAAACCATCAGCAAAACCAGCTGCACATGCTGCTATATTTTTTAAACCACCACATAATTCAACTGTATTTGAATCTTCGGTTAAGTTGATCCGGAAATTATCACTTTCAAATAATTTTTTCAACATAGGCCATTTTTCTTTTTGATCTTTACAGCCAAGTGTTGCTTCAGAGAATTCATCATTTGCCACTTCTTGAGCTACATTTGCTCCCATCAGTACTGCTGTATCAATATTAAGCAATTCACGTATGTCTTCAGACACTAAACGAATTACTCCTTTTTTCTTATCAATCAGAAAATCTTTAATGAGTGAAATGGCAAAAGCGCCCTCTTTCAAGTGACCTTTTAATTGATTGCAAACATTTTCCACGAACTGTTGTGGTATCACGAAAATAAGTATATCACTATTAGTACAAGCTGTTATTAAATCTCCAATAGCTACCACATTTAGTGATAGTTTTTTACCAGGTAGATATTTGACATTTTCATGCAATGTATTGATAATCTCGGTAAGTTTTTTTCCGTTCACCGTTTCTTCATGAACCCACATACGAACCTCTGGATCAAAATCATTTCTGTATTTTCCCACATTACGTCCAACAATTAGTGCAATCGTTGGAGCCCAATTACCTGAACCTACAAGTGTTACTTTGGCTGGCATTTTATGCTTCATATCAATGAAGAATAATATTAAATATCAGATCGTGTTGAAAGAGAAATGCTTGTTAAACCACAAATCAACAGTTTGCAACAAAATATGAATGGAACGATTTTTGAGAAATCTTTTATTTATATATAGTTGCAAAGGAAATAAAGGAATTAATTGAAGCAATAGCAATAACTGGAAAAGTATTTTCTAGTTTAAAGTTATGTGATATGAAAAGCTGAAGTAACAAATGTCAACATTTGCAAGATCATTTTCCATATTCTTCTTGCTTGAACAATACAAATAGTTTTATGTTTAAACTGCATCAAAGTTATTAATGAAATTAACTATTTAACATCATAGTTATCAGCTTACTGATATTAGCAATCTATCGACATTTCATCAATCTCGAAGAATTGAGAAAAGGAGTTTTACATTTATAGTAGTACTCATATATCCTTACTATCTATGTTTTTTCTCAACAAGAAGTTTTCATTTTTTGTGTTAAACAAAATTGAACAAATAAATCGATTGATTTAACTTTACTTTATATTTTCCACCAAGTATTTATTTTTCTCTTTTATGTGCATTATTTTTCTTGCCATTTTCTCCGAGGTTGTAGGAATCCTAAAACAAAGAGCTATGAGTTGGTAATCTTCCGTGAAATAACCGATATTCCATGCACGATTTCAATGAAATAATAAATTTGAAGTATTTCCTCTTCTGAAATATCGCAAGAAGAGATGGTATCACTTGAGTGATAAGTTTTTTAAAGTTTTCTTGAAGTTTTTGTGATTGAGTTCTTTAAAGTTTTTTTTTTCCTTCAAAATTCCTTACTTTATATGATTAGTCAACTTAAATAACTTAGTTGCTCATTAAAAATGGATAATGATGATAAAAGAAACTTTATTGGAAAACTTTTTTCAACGAACATGCAATTTTAAAAAATCTGGAATAATTTATTGAAATTCAGAAGGACTGATTAATTTCAAAAGAATTAATTTAGACTTTTGCGAATCTAGTCTTCTTATTTTTCAAGCAATTCCAATTGCAAAAATGTTTTTTGGTGTAATTTATGCTGCAAGGCGGGTAACAATTTTTAAACACTGATGAAATAGAACTTACAATAAAGTAATAAAGTTGAAGTTTTGGATAAGCTTAAAATTAGAGTTAAAAATTAAAAAAGATTAAGAAGCTATTCTATTTCATAGCAAAAATAAGAATTGTGAAACTATGAATATTATTATAGCTTTCATTTAGCAGCTTAATGCAATATCTCAGTAATAATATTTTGCCCTGAATCATTTCTCCGCCGAATTATTCTGTTTGCACGAAAATTGTAAGTCTCGAAAAATTATGAAATAAAATTCTGTAAGTAATTGCTAATAAACTTGTTTCATGCCTTTGTTTAGTTGTTGACATATTAATTGACAATCTTATAGCAATAATTAAACTTACTTCATAGAGTATGTTATTAACTGCAATAAAAATTTTAACTTTATCGATAAGATCATTCTCAATACTGCCATTGGTTCATAGCTGAATTATTTTCGAAGTTATCATGGAAATGTCAATTCTTATCAATTAAATTATGTTAATATCTAATTACTCTTTTGTTTCACAGCGTGCATAAATGTATCCTTCTTTTATTACCTGCAAAAATACTTCGTTTTAGCGCTCAAAGCGCCCTGATTACTTGAAATTTTAAATTTCAATCTATGTTAACTTAAAGAATTGGGCTTATTTTGCATGTAATATTAAATTAGAAAGATTAGTATGGTTGCTCAAACTGTTTTGAACTAATTAACTATAATAAGTAATGCCAACTTTGGCAGATGTTTTGTAATGGCTCGCGTTTTTGGCCAGCAATACAATGAGAGGAAAAAAATATAAGGACTGAATAGTTGCACTGATAACAATCAGTGGCAGCAATGATTGAGATACATAACATGATAACATGACATGACCTCTTCAGCAACGTTTCACAGTAAGCAATGCTCAAGTCATGAAAGGTATTTTATGAAATGTAATGATTGATTTGAAAATAAGTTTGCGACTTATTGATTGCCACAGAGTTACACCAAAGGAACTGTTCCCAACGATCTGTTATTTAATGATTTGTAATGAAAGGTTATAAATGAATCTTGCAGGATGAATTTCTCTTTCTCTGCTATTAGCTTCAAAGCATTAATCCAATATTCAAACTCAAACTCCTGTTTTCACTAAATATTTGAAATCAAAAAAGAAGAAAAAGTTAGCCAGATCCAAAATAGTAATAGAATTAAAGTGATGTGTTATTTTATTAATTTCACTTTTCGTCTTTTCTTTTTTGTGTAACCTGAATATTATACTTCATTCCGAATTACTGCTTTAGCATTTCAAAATTTTGAAGACATGAATAGTTGGAAGCCCATGATTGACCTTCAGTAATTCTGTGTACAAAAAGATATCATTGACAATTGTATGACAACTACAGTCGAAATTTTTAATCATATGATAACGTGAAAAAATTGTCCAATAGTTTTAAAGTATGATGAAATAAATTTAAATATGTAATTTACATTTGCATGGTTTTTGATAATTTTAATTTCCTTTGAAATCAAATGATAACAGTGAGGAATAGAAAGGAAAATATATAAACATGAACAAAAACGCTAAATGTGCCCAGTGGACAAACGTAACGTAATGATTACTTATTCATAAGAAAAATGACTGAAAATGAATTAGATGCTAATTGCCGATAAGCTAAGTGTAGCGTATCAAATTTCAAAATTTCCACTTCAAATTTCAACTATTTCATTTATATCTTCACTTCATTGCCATTTAACTTTTCTCAATTTTTTAAATAATAGTCAAAGATTTGAAAACTTATCAGTTTTTATACTAATCGTATTTTAATTCTAAGCAATGTTTTTAATCTTATCTATCTTTCAGTTTAAAAATAAATTTGGAAGCTTATAATTGATATATTAAATTACTTTATGGATTTGTATGGATGAAGTTCTGATGTTAATTTCAATTATAATTTCATTCTTTTACTTTATTTTATTCCATTTAAATTTAAGTGCAAGTTAATTCATATAATGCTGAACTTTAACTTTCGCATGAAATAGATGGAGAAGAAATTTTCAGCAATTGTAAAAACTCCGAATAATGCCATCATTTCGTCCATCGAAAATTCACTTCCATAGGATTCTGTTGGGTATGCTGATCGGCTGCTATTTATTAACAGATCATGTTACCGCTACCGGTATTTCTGATGATTCGGGCATTGCGAAAATCCCTGCACTCAGAGTAAGATGATTGGAAGAATATCATTATTAATTGATAAAATTAAATCCAGTAAATGAAGAAAACGTAACATTTTACCAAAATGTGCAAATATTTTGAAGTATCATTTGTGAGAATTTTTGGAAAATAAACTTCGCAAATGATTTTTAGTAACTTATATTTTATCATCCGATCATTCCGGCAAAGCTAGCTATTCATTAACTACAATATTAGATAGATTCGGTATTCATTTGATCTTTGCTTTGAGATAGGTTAAATAATTCAGAGGTCTTTCAAACTTTTGAACATTTTTTTTATTAGTCCAAATCAGTTGCTTGTGAAAAATCGAAGTACACAAGTTTTGATCATTGGGAATTTCAGCAAACTCAGTTTGGTTTGAAGGGGGTATCACATTTGAGGTCTCTAAGGTCAGCTCTCGGGATGGAGAATATTGGTAATGCCGATAGTTTTATCGTAAGTTTTCTTGATCCTTGCACAAGATTAATACTTGAAATAATAAAATAATACATAAAAAGATTAAAAATTGTTATTGAAAAATAGACTATTAATAAATGAACGAAAATTTCTTTTAATTTCAAAATTTTAATGTTAAAATTTATAAATTTCATACAAAAAGAATATCGATTATCACAAAAATTTATAAAAATAAATTATCAAGTTAGGAATTATTTTGAAATTGTTTAGTATCCATTGGCATCGCGTTCGGCAGCAATGATATCAGGACGTGGATTTCGACCTGGTAAACGATACGATGAGGGAATTATATCTTTCATGTGATCAAGATTAAGCTGCGGTATCCGTAAACAGCTTGTTGATGAAGTAGCATTGCCTGTCACTGATAAAAAGTTTCAATACCCTGCTAACATTTTTCAAAAGCATACGAAAACTGATGAAAGTTGGATCAATATTTGTTGCTAAATTTAGAAATTGAATGTTAGACTTCAACCAATGCATTAGGTGCCAGATGTTGAATTTTCGGCGGTGATATTGCCACTCCCTATGAATGGTGAACACTAATCTTCTATCCATATCGGTACCAACGACATTTTGATCTTAAAATGATATGTTTTGTTCGATTGCTTCAAGTTTATGATTGATAGTTAAATGGATATTGCCGTGTAAATGGGAATAAACAGAAAGCGAGTACTGAATATTTGAATGGATCGTTGATAAAAGTCAATTAATTTCTTCTTCCTTACTTCAGTACCATCGTAAACTTGAAAGTGATTGAATGAAATTTGAAAAATAAGCGAAAAGTTATGTGGGATGTGATGTTCCTTTCAATCGCTCTAACTCTCAATCAACTAATCCATCTTTCTAATGATCTGATCGATGCATGAGACAAAAGTCAAGTGATTACACTTAAATGCAAGAGATTTTTGTAAATGCACATATGGAATGAAATATTAATATTTGTCCTTAACAGCAGAATTTTTAGACATGAATGATTTTAGGATGGAAAGATGAAATAGAAGTTGAAAGCGAAGAAATAAAAATGAGCGAAAGCAAAAATTGAAAAGATGAATGATGATTTACAATACTGTACATTTTAAGAGAGGAAGAACTGACAAGCAATTCATTTAGCAGAACTCATTTTCATTCAAGTAATTATACTTGGAATTGAGATTACTCAATTTGATAGATGTATAGCAGCTTTATCCATCAGATCAGATTATTCAAGCTCCTGAATTGGAAATAATATCAAACTTTTATGATTCTTTTTCATCTTGAAAATTCAAATTAGAAGTAGCTTTGCTTTTGTTGAAATGAAAAATGAATTGCCATGGATGAAATGGTACATCGCATCTCAACGATATCCTCCATCCCTGCATTTCTGTCCGAGTTGGACAGAAGACCAGAAGTCTTTTCTTCAGCCGAACTGTTTAATGACAAATGATTGATATAAGGATGAGATGACATTGTGGTGGACAGAGTGAAAAGCTTCTCTGTCCCTCTCTCTCTCCCTCTCTCTCTCTCTCTATCGATAGTACCAGAAGATAGACCTCTTCCACTACATTTCATTTACTTCATACTATTCTTTGATTCTTAATAGATAACATTTTATTTCCGTTCTGACATGGAAACAAAAATTTCTCTCTTTCATTTCCTTTTTTGTCTACTAAAACTTTTCAATTATTTTTACATCATCGAGTATCCGATACGTCATTTTGACTACTTCAATCAGGCGGCATATGCAGAAAATTTGAAATCAGTCGCTCAGTTTATTTGCACATTTTGCAGAATGTACAAATAAAAATTTCAAAATTTAACAAATGAACGTTTACTTTTCTCTCAGATAGCTCATCTTTCCCCTTAGATAGTTTTTATTTCTAGAAATTCCCAAAATGTAATTAGTCGTCATAAAATTTCGCAAATAATTAGAAGTATATCGCGACGATTGCGGAAAAGTAAAATTAACTTCTTTTTTTTTTCAAAAATCTTGACATAAACCGTTTCTCTCTTTTCCGGAATCTTTGATCATTTAAACAAACAATCATCATTAGCCATTCCTGATGTTCCTCCTCATTTATTAGCTTTTTTCCGGACTATGCTTCTTTTGTGTACCAATGTCCATCGGCATATATCGACCGATCGATCGATCGATGAAGTGAAGAGAACTGGGGGGCAGTTTGACAAAGGTCAACAGCCATTGGTTAGTGGACAAGTGTGACCCATTGAAAATGCTTGCTAAGAGAATTGCTCATTTCTTTCTATTATGTTTGTCCGATTATTTACGTTTGAATTTTGGGAAGTTCATGCATTCTCTTTTATCTTAATTTCTGTTTGCAATTTTAGAAATCTTTTTGTTTAATAATTTTTCATGAAATTTTTAAATTGCAATGGCATTTCATAATTGCATAGATAGATTTCGCATAGTAATAATCATCATTTATTTCAATCATACAAATTCCATGATAGGTAAAGAAGATTTGAAATGTTTTGAAATGGATTTGAAAAATCGATGCTTATACTATAATCATTAGGTTCGCATACTTTTTTCTGATCTCACTACTTACTTTACAATTACTTTCTTTAGGTATCTTTTATATGACATTTCTCAAGTTTCAACCGAATCAAATTAATTTAATGAAATTTGGATTTTTTTAGAATGAATATATCAAGAATTTAACAGATTGGTAGGTAAACTGATTTCTGATTAAATTTCATATCATAGTTAGAAGAAAGTATTACGCCGACGTTTACATAGTGCTGGCTATAATTGTTTCCGCATTAAAAGGCATGACATTTTTGCGATTTCCAACACTTATATTTTTATTTGAAATAATTTGGAATTTAAATACTTAAAATTGGAATCGTTTAACTACTTCGAATCATTCTACTGGAAATAAGTCAAGCTTCTGTTGTTGATAGATTTTTTTATTCGAAGGCTTTATTTTTTATCAAAATACAACGAACTATACAATTCTTCACTCCAACTTGATATATCGTTGTGTTTTTTTCTTGCTATTTATTAACTTGACAAAATAGGAAGAAAAAAATTGGAGAGATAGTTTCTTTTGGAATAATTTTTTATCTAAACTGTTAATCGCTTTTGGAATTTAGCCGTCTTAAAATGGCTTCAATTTATTTTAGTTTTCAATTAATTTTGAATTCTAGCAATTTTTTTTTATTTGCTTACTGAAAATTGAAGTTATTTGTATCGAATAAAACGTTCTCTTTAGTCAGTAACATACAGAAAAGTTACTGTCAAAATTTACAGATTATCAGATGCATGGAGTTTAGAAACTCGTTTTCTTATAAATTTTGCTAATTTTGTTTTATTTTTTAATTTATTTTATACTAGGAACGTGTTATTTTTTTACATGTAAACTGCTTGTGTTCTATAAAATAACTATTGTTAAATTTGATATATGTTCAGAATATATCTACTAAAATTAAAATTTTTTGACTAAACATTCAATTTAAATTCTGATTTAACTGTTGAAATTTCCAGATTACTTAAGCGAAAATGATTGGTATTCCATTGATCTCAGAATATATCCAACGAGTAGTGAAACCACAGGTGGTTGCTGATCGAGTGGATTTTTTGAATTATTATGCAACATCTTTATTATTAGCTTTAGTGGCATTAGCCATCTCAGCAAAACAGTATTTCGGTTCACCAATTCAGTGTTGGGTACCTATGGAATTTCGGGGTAAATTTTGCACCAAATTTTATTTGTTCGCTTAATTATGTATTTCAAAAAAAAGCGAAAGTCGAGAATGTCACTTTGAAAAATTCTTTTTCAGGTGGTTGGGAAAAATACGCAGAGAATTATTGCTTTATTCAGAATTCATATTATATCCCGTTTACGGATCAGATACCAGATGAACTGAATGAACGGAAAGATCAGATCAGCTATTATCGAGTACTAACACTCTCTTTGACTATTTTTTTTGAAATAAAGGAGAGAAAATTGAGTAATTTACTGTATTCGGGAATTGCTACTAATAAATTAAATAATGGAAGAAAAAATAAGCATAACCTGAATTTATTACATTTCAGTGGGTGCCAATAGTATTAGCACTGCAAGCTTTAATGTTTTTTGCTCCGAACTATTTTTGGAATATTTTGTATAAAGAAACAGGTAATTTATCGGGAATTTTTCTTTTTGTATAGAAATCAATTGCAATTTGACATTATTGATTTTTTATTATTAGCGTTTCACCTGTGCTTGTTTTTTCTTTTCAAATTAATACTCATAATTCATTTCCGGAAAACGGAACCTTAATTTTTATGGAAGTGTAAATGATTATATTCATATCTATTTACTCTTTCTGTTATTTAATAATATGAAGCATATGTTCTATTGATCCGAAATTTATGATTTTAAATGGATAGTTAGTTAAAGTTTGCATTGTTCTTTAATGACTGAAATAACTTTCATCATTTCATTATCTTTTTCAAAATTTTATAATTTTTCATTAAAAATTTCATCATCCTGAAATTTGATTCTAAATTTTTTATTAGCAATACAACCGCACGGAATAGTAAAAGAAGCTAAGAAATGTTCCGCTTTACACGGTCATAGTCGTGACGTAGAAATCCGTAATTTGGCCGAATATATCAGCGATACAGTATCAGTTTTCAACTCTCAAGAAAATTTTAAAATGGTTAGATTTTTATGAACAATGATAACTCTTTTGGAAATTTTCACTTTTTCATGCATTTTAGAAATCTGAATGTCAATCAATGTATTTTAGGGTTGTTCTCGATCGGGCCGAAATGCCACAATTTTATATTTGCTAACTAAATTTTTTTACTTACTAAACATTATCGGTCAGATTTACATGTTGGATCACTTCTTCGGCGGTGGCTATTTGCGATGGTGTTTTGAGGTACCGGCCAAGTTCCATTCCTAATTCTTGCTTTTCTTTTTTCATACCAAACAATTTCATGATTGGACTTATTCCACAATCGATAATACCACACAAAGCCACTGCCAATGGTGATATGAGATTTTTGACTATTGGATATTAGATTATGGTGATAATAGGTTTATTATTTAGTAATAAAATCATTATCAACTATCCAAATAAGCGATTATTTAGGACAAAGTATTTGCTTACTGATATAACTTACGAAATTAACTATTTTAAAATAATATTTTCTTGATCATAAGATTAAAAATGTGTTTTATAGACAATAACGGATATAATATCCGGAAAGGAATGGATAGAATCATCAATATTCCCACGTGTTATTATGTGTGACTTTCAGGTTTAATTGTTTAGTTTTTTTTTTTAAATAATTTCATTTGAATATCTAAAATTTTATAATATTCAAAAATATCCTATCTGAAAATTAGTTTTTCGATTTCAGGTACGTCGTCTGGGCAATGTGCAACGTCACACTGTACAATGCGTCATTATGATGAATATGATCAATGAGAAATTTTACTTATTTCTCTTGTTTTGGTTTATTTTCATAGGTATTTGCACGTTTATTAATTTTGCATACTATTTGTTTCTGATGTGCATATCAAGAGCACGGGCGCAATTAGTATTCTGGAATATTAACAAGCGCGAATGGAAGGTACACATTTGATATTTGTTTTTTACTGTTTTTCTTTATCGGACAAATAGTAGTTTTGCTTGTTACTTTGTCAATTCGATGTTTGATTAGGAAACTTAAATTTATTACTTTTATAAAGTATGACTTAAGTAAATAGCATTTTTAATCTTAATACTTTGTATTTAGCTGTTCTATTTGGTATTCTATTTTCAAATCGACGTATTTAATTTTAATAATAAGATTAAAAGAGAAATGGAAATTTTCGATGGTCCAAATGAATTTCGATATCAGTTAATTTAGTTTTATGTTTAGCTATGTGGATTTCATGGTGATGATATGAAGCGTTTCGTCGAAGATTTCCTTCGACCTGATGGTGTACTGCTGTTGAAATTTATTAGTGAACATGTCGATGCCAGGATATCTCGGGATCTTGTTAACGAGTTAATCCGAATTTATTCAAAACAGGTTAGATTTTTGTTATTTTTCTTTCTGTTAAACAGAGTCAGTTATTTTACAACAAAATTGGTGCAAAACATTGCTTCAGTTCTACAAAATCGAAGTTTTTCAAAATGGAAGTTTAATTTTATTTAAACTAGTATGAATTTCAACAATTTTTTCATTTTTGTTTACAGCAAAACATATCCATCGAGAATGACAGCAAGCAAACGTCAAGTGTATCCTCAGATGATAAGGCACTACTGATCAACAGCAAAACCAATAAACGGTATTATGGAAATTTCGGGAAAAATATTAAGGTTTCACTTTCATCCATATCCAATCTTAACGGTTATGCTTGAACTGCACTTAGTTTCTTTGCTAAAATTCCCGTATATTAAAATTTTTTTCAACATTTGTTAGATTTCATAAATTAAAAGAATAATTTTGATTTTGTTTGGAAGTGGAAATTAGCCTTTTTCCAGTCTGTTTACTCTTCGAAAAACAATATACCAATACCAAGTCAAATGTCGCACTCACCGCTGTGTACCACTGGCTACGAAAGCGCACCTGTCCTAGAAGATTTTGTTGATGCAACTCTACCTATTCGATCAATGGCACGTGCTCGAATCGCAGCCTCTCAGAATCACTCCGTCGAGAATGTCTATGGTAGTCCTGGATCACAACTGCGACAGAATACACCCACCGAAGTTTAAACTTTTCATACTGTTGATGATTGATTTTTGTTTATCGATTGTTTCTTGGGAAATGAATAAGTGCTTAGAAATGAATTTCGTTTAGGTGAAGCATAGCATTCATTGATTTCAAGCGAATTCTTTAAATGTATCAGTAGAAGAACGTTTCAAAATGATGAGAAACTCAAAATATTCATTGAAATATTTTAATTTGAAACAGAAAAAGAAGCGATAAATTGTCAGATAGAAATTGACTGAAATATCGCAGTACAAATTAATAAATCTTTCAACTTCAAATCCTTTTTTCATTTGGCATTTCATTTTAACTGAATTATATTGTAATTTACATGTATTTAATTTATAGCTTACAAATGAAATTTCAACTATTTATGATATCGAAAAATATTTCGCCTTCTTTATGAGCTTAAATTATGAGAGTGAGTTTGAGAAAATAATTTATCTTATAAAACGAATGCTTGCTTCACAATATTTAGGATTGTATTTATTTTTATTTTCTGTACTTATTTCAACTTTATAATACTAAACTGATGAAATAATGTTGGAATCGCAGATTGTACTAGATGGACAGTCCAACGATGGTCGATATCGAATATCCATAACTTTGTTAGTTGTTTCAATTCTTTGAAATTTCATGGTCATGGTTTTTTACAATTAATATAAGAGTTAGGAACGCAATGAGACATCATCTACCTAATTTTAGTGTACATCTTTATTTCATCTCCGTAATAATGCTTTATTTCAATTGAGTCATTTGTTTATTCGTCTTTTAATGTTACAGAAAATTTTCTTAAATTTAATTACAGTAGTGAGAATTCTTCGTCATTTCTGTTAGTCGTATATTTCACTCCGAGTAATTCACAGTTGAATACATTATTCCGATGACTTCGATTCCTGATAAAAATTTCAGAAGTAATTTAAAGAGTGGATACATTAAAATCAATCACAATTGTTTGTATATACGAATGATTTCCTATCCAACAGTTCTCTTCTGTGATTCCTCAGATACGGACTGGCTTTCGTCGCTTTCTTGTTCTGCAAAATGTGTCACTTCATCGTGATATGTTATTCTAAAAAAAGTTATTCCGTAATACAAAACGGAAGAGATGGTTTTTATGAGTCCTTTACTCTTCCGATTAGAAAAATTTTTTGAAAAATTACCTTTTCTGAGAATGTTGAAATCGAGTTCCTCGATAATATCCTCAAAAATCTTATCAAGATCATCGTCGCCATCGACCTAGGAAAATTGAATTCATACAAAAAAGATTTCAATTCTTCTATCAGAAAAATTATTCGAAATGTTAAATGATATTAACAGTGTAATCAAAAATGAACATACGAACTTTTTTTTCACCTGTTTTTGAAATTTGTCCAAGTGAAACGGCAAAAGAACAAAACTTGAACTTATCAGTGATTTGTTATTTGAATGATGAATAAAGCAATTTGTTATCGGAATATTAGCAAGACTGATAAGATAATCTTAAATTAATTTAGAGTAAGGCATATGGGCTTTCTCCGTAATATCTGAAGTTAGTACTACGACAGAGCAAATTTTAACTCATGCATACCACTTTCAGCTTTCCTTTATCATCGAAATATTTCAGCATTGGAAGTGTATTCTCCTTAAACATTTGTAAGCGAAAATTTGTTGCTTCCTTACTGTCATCTAAAAATTGTTCCGGCAAATAGAGAAGTTTCTGATTATTTGAAATGATAATAATACTGTTGCTAGATATTTGATAGTTTTCAATATTCATGTATTCATTTTTTTTACTTACCTTGTCTAGCTATCATTTCATTTTTGTTTCGTTTCTCGATAGTTTCCATACAAAATTCTTCAGTGCAATCGATTAGAATCACCAAAGAAAGTCGCTCAATCTAGAATAAAATTATTTTACTTAGTTAATCCAAAATGACTTTTCTCTTTTTAAATTTATTCCCAAATCATTCATTTACTACCTGGTTTTCAAAATCGATAGCTTGATTCTTTGTCCGCGGATAACCTTCGATAATATATCCGATATTATTATCATTATTCTCATCATAAATTTTTGAATAAAGCAATTCACGACAAATTTTCTAGAACAAATGGCATTAAAAAATAAATACACCGAAGTATAACATTTTTTTGCAAAACAATAATCAACAGAAAACCAGAAAATCAAACAAGTTCAACTTACATTTCAGAATAAAGAATTAAAAAGATACCATAGGCACCGTTTCACCGGCATTTATTTTCTTCCCAATTCTTTGCCACAACTGATCATCAGCATTTGCTTCTACCTCTTTCCTAAGCAAATCACCCATACTGATATACATGAAACCACCATATCGGTTGGCTAAACGCTTTGAAATTTCCGCTTTATTGGAGCCTGGCGGACCTGAATATGTTCAATACATTTTTCATTTAAGCATTTCTGCAAATTGTACAAAACAAACTGCTGAAAAACGATCAGTAAATGAATATTTTCAGGTTTGAAATATTGTCGAATTCGAGTTTTTCTATCCAATATTAAAGATTTTAAGTATTCCAGTATGAATTTCCAGAACTTTGTACATTTATGCCTCAGATTTGCTAGTCATCGAATCAAATGACCTGAATATATGTTAGATAAGAATAATCTTCGCTAAAAGTGCATTTATTTGATGAATAAGACTAAATTTCTTACACTAACTGGCATCATGCAAGCATCATGTTGATAGAGGAAAATGGTATATTTTTCAATGATTAGGTTTATTTCAGTCTCAATACATTTAGAACATATTAAAATATCGGCCTTTCGAAATGATTCGATTTTAATCATTGTAAAATACTGGAAATCCACTTACCAATAATGACAATGACTGAGGCATTATTGGGTAGACCAAGCGGAAAACGGTTATCCATCGCAGAAGTGTTCGATTTCGAATCAGACGATGGCGCAGCAGTGGTTCGTTGGGCTAAAACCATGAATATGAGTACTATAAACTTACCTGTTCCTTCTTTCTATGTAATATATAAAAGTGAAAAATTATGAAGAGAAACAAAAATTGCACTGTAAAACCTGAAAGAATCTGAAGAGTCAGAAATAGTTAGAAATGATCATTGAAATTGAAATTTAATACCCCAATTTGATAGCAAAAATTATGATAAGAATTACATTCATTCATTAAAATGAATTTATCATTCTGTTCTGAGATTGAGATTTTGATTCCCTCTGGCAACACGCCTTTAGCTTCTACAATACTCTTTTACCTATGATTGAATTTTCCTGATTTACTTACTGGAATTAATAATTAAGCTTCTTTAATTAGGATTGAAATGGAAAATTGAATTTTTCTGTTGAAAATGACATAAGATTATATTTCAAACAGAAAATAGACGACGCAAAAGCTATCATTCTTAGGTTTTTAGAATTTATTTTCAAAAGTTGATTAACATTTTATTGTCATTAATTACTTATTTCGTTTGTCAAACTCAAAGTATTTTTACGGTGCGTTTAGTATAAATATCGATTATGTAAATTGCAGAATTTACTTAGCTTAAACTAATCAGCAGTAATACTTCGACATATGTCTATAAAATCTGCATAACTTGATGAGAGGAAAGGAAAAAGAAGTAGTCACGTCGTGCTGATAAGCAAATAAAAGTTTGAAAGATGATCAAAAATTAAACTCGAAAATATTTTGTATCCTGATTTTTATCATAATATTGTAACAAAGATTACAAAATGAAGATTTGGAGTTAAACTTACTTTCGTTTTTGATATTATGCACTGATTGTCTTTCACTCTTGGAGCTGTGTATAGATCGACGTGAAGTTTCGGATGATTTTGAAGTTTGTGAAGCTGTTCTGCTAATTTTTTGTGGTGTCTTTCTAACACCTGACCTGGCTTAAATTTTTTAACAGTATCAAAATAAAAATTACATAAAAGGTCAAGTTGATAAAATACATGGACAAGTGAGAATTACATTGCATCTGTATCGCTAAATAAAATATTAAGTGATACCGAAAAATTCTTAAATGATTTAAAAATTTTTGAAAACTAGAATCATTATTTGGAAGAAAGAATATCATAAATATGTGTGAGGAATTTAGAGTATCAATGAGTTGTTTAGTTTAATTTAATCTATTTTAATCAATCAAGATTCATAATAGGCATGATACAAGAAACTATTTACTTGACTGCCTCGATGATTGTGATGATCCTTCGAATTTCGACGCAATCAATGTTGCCTGTATTGGTTGTGCTACGGTCTCTAAATTAAACTTTTGAGCTGAATTTGATTTGAATAGCAAAACTTTTCTTTTTTAGAGATAAAATGATTTAATCCATTTTCTAGCTATTATCATAGTAAATACTCTAAAGCATTACCACTGACGGCTTGTGATATTTGTAGCCTTTCAGTTATTATAGAATCAGTTACAGGTTTTACCGGAGAACCACCTTCCACTTCTTCCGCTTTTTTGTCAGCCTCAAAAATAGATGAAATTTTGATTAATTCATAAGCAAACAGTAGATCTCGAAATTTGCATACGTTATGTATTTATGCTTTAAAATAAATTCATATTTTAATAAAGACTAGTTTTGATGTGCTTTAATAAAGAAGCGAATAAAGAAAAGAGCCAAATTGAACTAACATTTCCTCAATTATTTCCCTATTTAAAATACATTAGAACTTCAATTAATAAGAAAATTAATAGAGATATATAAGGGAAATTCAGATGACAATACCCTATTTCCTTTCGATGAAAGCTCACGTTTTGAGGCGGTTGATAACCTCGCCTTTCCTGAAATTGATAAAACATGCAGAATTTTATCATTATAAAACTAAGTTCGGTTTCCAGACAACGACCTTTTCTTTTCCAGTACATGTATAAATCTAAACAAAAATTGATCTGCAGAAAATTTCAGGATTTTTTCATAATTTCATTTTCTTCTCTAAATGGTCATTCATTCATTTTTTCTCAAATTTTCTTTTATCAATGAAAATACATTTTAAAATTTACCAGACTTAGATGACGTAATTCTCTTCTCCGGTGTTTTTGTTTTTGAGATTTCCCTTGCTGTTATGGGAGAATTCGGAGCTGACGTGGTAGGGTGAGCTTCTGTCGCTGCAGACCTGATCGATCGTTTATTTTCGACCTTTTCATTATCTTTTATTCCTGTTCCTGTTTTCGCTGCCGGACGTGATCGACTTCCAGAAGTTTCTGCGTTAGCTACTGCAGCTTCCACAATTGCTGCAGCTTGTGTTACTGTAGCAACCTGTAAATTTTCATTTTCTTCAAGTCAAGAAATAATTTTTTGAAAAGTCTTCAATTTTGTTTCGTTCCTACAAAATTTTTTAAATTACATATCTAACATTCTTGCATAAAATTTAATTTCTTCTTCTTCTAAATTTGTATCCGATGACTTTTTAAGTGCCTCTAGAGCCTGATGACATCGTTTCGTTGAAAGCCTAAGCAAATTCTTAGTACCGGATCAGGTCGTTGCAGTGGTGATCCTGTTCGTGAAGCTACTTTCGAGGTTGTGATAGGAACTCCTAATTCCATTGCACGTTGAATCAGCAATTTCATCCGTTCAAAAATCCATTGATCGCTTTGCTCACCAGGTATCTAAAATTCTAGGAATATTCTAGGAATTCTAGGAAGCGTCTTTTGATAACATTAACAAATGGGAAAGCATTAGAGCAAATAGAAAAGATATTTTCAAATAAAATGATCGATTGAAATGAAAGCATTTCAATTAAATTATTCTCATTCATTTATATAATTATTAAGCTAACCAGATGAAGCAATCGCTGATCATCAAAATATTTGGCACTTGGTAAAGTTTTAAGCTTGAATTCACGAATTCTTGCTTCAATTACTTCGACACCTAATCCACGACTTTCCATGTGATCGCGCAGCGTGCCTTCATCATAATCCAAAATCATTGCCATGCTTACAGGCCTTACCTAAGTTAATTTCACACATATTTCTATATATTTATTTACTATATAGGTAATAAAAGCAGCTAGCTAGAAGATTATCATCTATTTGCGCAATTCTATTCTGTTTGCAAGATTTCCTTACCTCGCGTTCGAAATTTTCAACCTGACGTGCTTCACGTGGAAAACCTTCAAGGAAAAAAGCTTTTGCATTTTGATGCCTACTCATTTCAGCCTTTACAAGTCCAAGTGCTAAGTGATTAGGTATCAATTCACCTGAAATATAACCAAATATTCGTGCAAATAATTTCATTCTTTTTTTTATTATACTAATTTCAACTGTAACTTTTCAAGAAATTCTCAAAATAGGGAATTCAATTGTAATATTATAACTTTAAAAATTGATTAGTTTTATAGAAATAAAATAATTTTTGAAAATTTCTGACGATTGATTAATCCTGAAATAAGTGATCAACATGTATAGGTATATATATATAGGCATGCATAGGTATGCATATTATGTACTGTTATAACAATACTTGTAAGAATGAGAGGTGGTTGAAGTCGGAATACTAAAATGAACCTCGTTGATATCGTTCCGCTGCTTCTTTCCATTCTGAATCAGTGTTCTGATATTTCGAGATTGCCGCACGGATCATATCAGGCATGCAGATGTGCACAAGACCAAATTTACTTAAAGCTTCCTGCACTCGAGCTGCATGTCGAGTTTTACCACCTCCTGGACCACCTGCATGGAAAAAACACTTTAACAACTTTAACACTAATCTCCAAGCATCGAATTTTAGTTTTCAATAATATTTGAAAAGCATGCATATGAACAACCCTTACATTTTTTGCTTGCAGTAATGAAATTACTGTATCTTTTTAAATAACACTACAATAGCTGCAGGAATAGATCTGTTTGGAATTATCTTTTAATTAAAGTTAATTAATTTTGAACTTGGCAAAATGAGTAATTGTAAATTCTCGCGCTATCTACTAATGGTGGAATCAATAGTATGATATCGTGTTTAGTTTAATACAAAAATTACTTTTCACATGCATAACTGAAGTTCCATTAGATAAATATAAAGTCATTCATTAAATTGATAACATCGAAAAATCATTTAGGGAAAAATTGAAAAATACCCATAAATAAAATGATCGGTACATCCGGTATTGATTCTACATCAGCAGCTTGCATAACGGGTGATGGTCGAAGTGAAGATTTATTACTGTTAGTTACCGTCGAAGGACCGTCTGATCTGTTAGGGCTAACTCTGAAGTTATAAACTTGCGATCGTATATTATTTACAGTTAATTAGAATACTGTGGAAATTTTTGTAATGGAATACGGTGGAAACTATTGCGCAAGAATGTTTCATTCGTAAGAGAAATTTCTTTTAGCAATAAGGAAAAATGTTTGAGAAAGTTCGGTGAAATTGAAACTTTTCTAGATCCTTTTGAGTATAGAAATCATGAATATATTTATTTAAAATCAAAATCATGAAGAATGTCAATTGAAAGATAGAGAGATTTGAATTCTAAATTCATGATTTTAGAGAAAAAGAAAGTGGAAGTTATGGGAATTTGTGATTGCAGGTGATAGGTGATAGTGATAATGATAATGAAGCGGAAATACCCAGTAGAAGAGATTTCACAGAGAAATGGGAGCAAAAAAAGTATGTATTCTGATCTTGGAAAAATTTAAGAAGAAATGATATAGAAGGCATGCGAGAAAAAAGTGATCTCAAAATAAAATCTTGAATCTAAATCATCTTAAAACTATCCTAAATTGATGAACCATTTTAAATTTGTAATTTGGACATCTCCATTAACAGTTAATGGGACTGCTGATTTCCACAAGAAAACCAAATTGCAACGAAGATTAGAAAATTTATGGGAAGGATCAATGACTCTAATTAAATCTGTTTCTAATTGTTTCGAATTGATTTATGAAATGCGAACCTTTTAATTTGTTTGTTACCTGCCTTGGTCTTTGATTTTACTCCTTTCTTTGATTTTTCAGGTTTTTCAGCAGGTGGAACTTTCGAATCTAAAAAAATATTTTTCAAATCTTTAAATTCGTTTAAAATTTCTAATCCTGACTTCTACTGGTTTGATCGCATTTTAAAGTGTATTATTTCGGGTCTTCACAGATTTATACCTATATTTACAGCCGTAGCTTATAATTTTTTTAATTACAATAATTGCAACATTCATTATTTCAATTATAAAATATATGAAACATCACAGATTGTAAAATTCAAAAATGCAAAAAAATGAAAACAAAAATATTCATTTAAATTAATTTCATAATGAATTCACTGTTTAAATTGAATATGTTTCCTGCAATTCAAGGTAAGAAAGTTCTCTCGCAACACTGATTTGTTTCTATTTAACCAATAGAGGTAAACTTTTTTATTAGAGCAAAAAGGCCTTTTCCTAATGACATTAAACTTAATGTGCAATTACTTTCATAATTCATATCAGCCATTATTATGTAATGGCGAAGCCTAACAGTTATCATTATTTGGATTAAACTTGCATTTAACAAATATTTTTATAGCTTTAAAAGTAAAAATGAGTTTTGCGAAATTTGAAGTAAGCAAATTAAACAAATCGAGTGAATTGGTATTCTCGATAATTTATTT
The DNA here is from genome assembly GCA_013365365.1 of Cruorifilaria tuberocauda. Lineage (NCBI taxonomy): Eukaryota > Metazoa > Nematoda > Chromadorea > Rhabditida > Onchocercidae > Cruorifilaria > Cruorifilaria tuberocauda. The sequence continues at coordinate 134,325 of JABVXU010000031.1, forward strand.
CCGGAAAAATTTCAGCGAAATTTATCAAGAATTTTTGATGAAAATAAATTGGGAAATATTAAGGCAATGTACCAAGTTGGCAGATATCGTAAATGTTGATTGATAGCTCTTTTGCTATTTCATGAACTTTTTGATTAATTGCAAATCGACTCATTTTATAAGTAATGGAAAAGTATTCTTAGATAAACGGTGCAAGTGAAAGGAAAAGAAGAAAAGCTGAAATTGAAATGGATAAGATATACTTTAGAAAATGATAAGTGTTTATAGAGTTATTTTACTTTTTAAGTCGTGTAATGCATAGAGAGAGAAGTGAGAGAGTGATTTAGAATATTTAAATTGGTAGTTGTGACTTTTTCTCTCTAACAGTAAGTGCATTTGTCATACTTTCGAACTTTCTTTTTCCTTATTAGGTAAAAAAAATAATTGTTTTTCAATTAATAATATTTTTGCTTTTACTTGATTTTGATTTTATTGTAATTTGCAAAAGATTTGAATGCATGAAGCTAGGCTAAGTTGGTTAATAGCCAAATATATGAAAGGATAGCAAAATTAGCTGACCAGGCTTAACCGATTCGTTATATTCTCGGAGCACTTTCTCGTCAACAAATGAATCCCATTTGTATTCAAAACTTGGATTTTTCCGTACTTTATTAAGAGAATTTTCCAAGAATCCAATTGGATCCTCCGGTTTGTTGCAAATCAATCCAGTTATCAGACTCTGTAATTCCATGATCATACTTTCATTAAAATATAATATGATAAGTTTCCGGAAAATTCCATTAACTAATTTTAGAAAATATTTAATTAAAAATGAATGTGATGCTAATCATTGAAATAAATAATAATTTTCGAATTTCCAGAATTGAGATTTTGAAAATTTGAAAATTAAAAGTTACTAGTTTTAATGATACAAAAATTTAGCTAAGATGGATTTAAGTAAGCATAAGCTAGAATTTCTATGATTAAAGTGACAAGGAATTCTATTTTTATTTGATCTTTTTAGAGTCCGATCATTTAACTCTAAATTATCTATAAAAAGAATATAAACAAATCCACGCTTGAAAAACAACTCAGAATTAGAATTATTCTGCTGATAGAGCCGTAAAGTCTCATTGGGCACACAGCAGTACCAGGGAAATTTTGCAAGATCCGGAAAATAGCTGGTTGCTTTAGCTGGCAACATTCCGATACAGAATACAAGAGAATAATTCATGGATAATGGTAAATATAAAAGGACTGCAAATGATGAACTTGAAGGATCACAAAAAGAGAAATTGTGATATATTGAGAAAAATAAGAGTTTAGTAGCACTTAGCTCTACCAAATACAACGAAATGAATGTAATAAAAGAATGAATTGGGGATAACAAATATTTTGAAAAGTTTCCTGATTTACATCAATCATTTCAGCTATAATTCAGCTGGAAATTATCGTGTAAACTTAGTAATGCTTGTGCTAATAGCTATTAAAGTAATACTATTAAAGTAATACTGCAGAAAAGAAAACGATTACTTAGAAGAAAGTCATTGCAGAAGTTTTTGAAATTATTGATATATTTCTGATTAAAGGAAAAATCAGCATGTTATATGCTTAGCATATCTCTTATAATTTCCGTACTGATAAGTTTTTTTCCCGAGAATTTTAGCTTCTTCAAAACTGCCAATTCAGTCGCTAGGAGCTCATGAGCCAAGTGATCCATCGCTAAGAATATTTGACAGACATATATATGTCGCCGATAAATTATAAATGTATGTGTTTTCTTTGTTGTTGGAAGTATATCTGGCTTAAATGCTTATTAGTGCTTATTAAGTCCACTTATTTCATTAATTAATTATTTAAGCTATCACTTCATCTTCATTGTTGCTGATGGTCAGGCGATAAGTGAGTATAAGAAATAGTGAGAAGCTAAATTAGAAAGTTGAATTGTTTTCATATTTACTTCTTATTCTTTCTCAACTCCATTATCATCTAAGTATTGATTTGAAAGCCATAAATATTTACTGGATTATAAACGATTTGAAAGATTTAAAACGACCACATTTCATTTCTGCTTATTCTCCTTCCACTTCTCCCTATTTTGCTTTTACTTCATTGATTAATAACTGATTACCCATTTAACTCATTATATTTAACTCACTTCACTTCACTTTAACCTCTCTTTGAGCACCTAATAAGAGAGTTCAAAACCGAATATTGAAAAAATTGAAGCGATAATTCAATTGCATTACTGTATTTAAAATTGATGCAAATCTTATCACTATCGTTTCTTACAAATGATATTGACTTATTGAAAAAAGTGATTTTCCAATTTTGCTCGATAAGGTGAGTGTATTGTAATTGTACGTAAATTTAATAAATCCATATAAATAGGAAAATTAAAAAGTTACCTCAAAGAGTTGCGGTATAGCGTGTTCTTGAAGATAATTTTTAGCTTCTGCACCCATCAATCCTTCTTTTAAGTTTGAATTCAAAGTTCTGCTGAAAGAAGATTTCTACTTATTGGGCATTAAGAAGCATTAATTTTATTTCCTTCATGATCAACACCAATTGATCAATTAGTTTAAATTCTGAAAGAACAGATACATATAATATACGTAGAGGTTTATTTTTTCAAAGTAAATCTTGCAACCGGAAATTTCAAAGAACTTTATCAGGCATTCATGAAATTGAAAATTGCATTCTCGATGCAATCATTTAAATTGTTTTATCATCTTTCTTTTATCATCATTTTAATTTTCATTAATAATCATATATTCAATTTGTAGATGATGCATTTAGAATAACCTGTCTATCTGATTTTGATACTTTAGAAGAAATAATCATTGTGCAATAATTATCATGATGAAAAAGAAGTCAATAAATATATTAAAGTTTCTATGTCAGATGCATTTAACCTTTTTCTAAGCTAACTCACATGGAAAATTAAAATTTATTAATTTATTGAGACACGAACAACTTGCCTATCATTTTAGGATACTGAATGAAAAAAAACTTTTCTTCGACATGCAACAGATTTTTATCCTACTTTCCTTCTTAGATACTTATATGAGTAAAAAATTTATATATATATATATATAGTATGAAGCAATAAAAAAGACATTAAGCTCAAATGAAACCTTTCTGCTCTTCCCTAAAAACGAAATGTTTCATTTTCCTGCCTCAAATCAATGAGAGATCATTCTCTTATTTGTTTCCGTCAAATATTTCAGATTAGTTTAAATTTTCAATTAAAATACGATTAGAGTTCTTCCTTTTTTTACAAATCATTTAATCCTTTGCATGAAAGAGAAAAAAAACATTATCATATCATTTCATGTGAGATACTGTTAATGATTTGATATCTATTAAAGAAAAAAAAATATTATGACTATTTTAAAATTTTCCATTCATCGTCATGACAACAGGTTGGTGCAGCGAGAATATTCGAAATGTAACAAATTATAAAGCATTTTTTAAGATGCTCCTTTAATCAATTTTTCTTTCAACTCTTTTACCGCTTTTAGACATATTGCACATATCAAATATTCACTCTATTAATTGATAAAGGATATTTTAGGATAAAAACAGGTTATATTTAATCATTGAAAATAGAAGAAATGCATGTCATATCATTATCACCTTTCCTTCCCAAATAGAAATGAAAAATAAATAGGTAATCGATAAATGAGAAGGATAATTGAGATAAAGGTTAAGCAAGAATTTTTAAGGTACAAAAAAAATCTGAAATTTCGAATTCAAAACAATGTAAACAAATATAAGCAATCGTCATCGCGTTTTTTGCCCTCTTATCTCTTCTCCAACAAATTTTCTGATATTTTCACAATATAATTCTTTATCTTTCATCTTTTTTAAAAGGGTAATTATAAACGGAGATAATTAATAAATAACTTAAAGTTCATAAGTACCATTCTATCGTATAAAATTAATTACCTGTCACTTATAAATGTATTATTTAAAAAGATATGAAGTTAGTTGTCGGCTTATTTGAAAACTTATGTTGATTAATAAAATACCTTCTTTAAACTCATCGCATAATGTTTAAGCTTCTCATTCTGATATTTTAAATCAGCTTTTGGTTGCTATGACGATTCCTTCGAGTTGATTGGATTTCAGACGGCAAATACAAACCAATGCAATTCCATAAATATTAGATAATCAAACTGTGAAATAAACAATACACATAATATGCTAACAATTACTTTTCTTCTTATTTATGCAGTAAGACATTATTCATACATTTTATCTCTTGGTTACTTTAATCGATTAATAAATTGATCAAAATAATAACTTTCTTTCTTCTCTTTGAAAAATAAATTTTTAGTAAAGAATTTTAATAACATAATAATAATTAAATTAATATTTATAATTTCACTTTATTCAAAGCAAAATATTTGTTAAATGGAAAGCTCTCTGTTTTGATGTAAAAAATTCGCATCCATTAAAAAAAAAACTTGTTAAATTTGAAATATTAATGATACTGATAAGTCATTGCATTGTTTACAAAAAAAATGCGAATAAATTAGAGTGATATCTTGAATGATGACAACATTCTTAATAAAAATGAATACCCTAGCCTGATATAATATAAGAAATATTATTGGTAACGGAAATAATTTTAGGGTTTATTATTTGACGTATCTATTACTAAATTTCATTGATTTAATCTCATGGTTGCAATCAGAAAAATAATTTTGACAGCTTTTAGACATATTGCACATATCAAATATTCACTACTATTAATTGGTAAATGATATTTTAGGATAAAAACAGGTTATATTGAATCATAGAAAATAGAAGAAATGCACTTAATATAATTATGAGTCTTTTAAGCTTTACCGTTTTAATTTGATTTTTTCTTGTTTTTTTTTTTTTTTTCAAGAAAAGAACTAAAATATAATTTACAGCACTTGTTGTCTTATACATGAAAATTCGTATTAACTGGGATGCTACTGATTAGCTGATAATCGAAATAAATGCTGCCATTCCTAATAGTAACAGTGCGACCCTCTGCTTTGGCTTTTCGTATTTGTGCTTCCAGAGTGGCGGCATCCATTCCTGGAGGAGTTTTAGCTAGTTCTGTCGCTTGTCTCATCATCATTGCTATACCCAACCCGATACCATATCTGTAAACTTCATATCTTCCGTAAGTTGCGGATAATCAAAATAATTTTAAGCTTTTAAAATATCTGCATTATCTAATTATGCATAACTTTGCTGATAACTTTTTAGACAAAGTAACTTCATATAGATTATAGTATTTAATGAAATTGAACATATTATTCTTAAAAAAGATTGTAATACTTTCCAGAGGGTATTTTTATTTTTACAAGTATTGAAAATTTTGCTGATTTAAATTCTCAATTTAATTCTCATCTTTCCCTTAATTTATTGCTACTCCATATATCTTTCAATTTTACTTTTGTTTAAGAGTAAGCTTAAAAAAGAAGGCAAATGAGATTCGTTATCCTTTTTGATTTAATTTTGCCCTTTGGACATTCGAAGTGAATAGAACGTTAAAGTGTTTGTTAAGTGCATTTATTCAATTTTATTCTATTTTTAGTTGAAAATAAATGAAAGGTTTCAATAATTTAAACTTGATTATTAACTTAGCTATTCATCGCTAATAATATTCCTGGAGAAACATTTTTAAATATTAGAATTTTTATGAAACATTTTCATATTAGATTACAACTAAAAAAAATGAAATATCAAATATCGCTCATAATTCGTAGCATTTAAAGTGTAATAGATTCAAATCATTTGGAATTTGACAAAAAGTATTTAATGAAAGTTGGATGGTTTGTTGAAAAATTCCTTGCTAGGTTTCACTCATTTGCTTTGATATAGAAAAATGATATATTCAAATTTTATCAATTAGAGGTTATTAATTACTGGAATTATCACTAAGAGTTTCAATTAATATAATTGATAAATAAATGATAAATTATAAATAAATAGTAGAATTGTAAGAAAGAAGAAGAGATGCAAGTATGTTATAACGTTAAGTAATAGAATGAAAAATATCATTTTTCCCGAAATGAAATATTTGTAAAAAACATTTAAATTAAATTCAATTCAAATTTTTCTATAATTAAAATTCTTCCGTTTGGATTTATAGAAAATATACGGTGAATTTCGGCGCAAATCGTGATGAATTGACGGTTGTTGCAAGTTATCAAGCTGTTCCACATGCTGTTGATCATCCGATGAGCAGCATAAGCCCATTTCATCTGGACGGATTTAAAAAGAAAATTGAAAATAAGAGAATTATTGCAAGCTCTTAGCAGATTGTCATAGCTGTGAATTAAAATAACTGACACATGTCAACTGTTTAAGTCCACGACAGTAGCAGCTGAATTGGCCATCAAACTGTCAATAATTATAAATTAAGCTCATGAATGATAGCACCAACTCCAAACTAAGTTAGAGCAAAAAACCGCTTTCCATTTTCCACTTATCGCAGCTTTGCTTCTCCTAGGATTATTTAAATTTAATTTAAGCTTCGGGGCGATAAAGCATAAAATTGAACTTCTTGATTGGAAGATGCTCAGAACAAGAGGAAATCAAACAGACACAAAGGAAACTGCTAGGCCTTCCCATTTTGTGCTTTAACAATATGGCTTAATGTTCCAGCAATTTTGCTCAATTTTAGATGTTACAAAAGTTTATGACATTAGCAGCTGAATTGGCCATCAAACTGTTAATAATTATAAATTAAGTCTATTATTCATAAATAGCATTAACTCCAAATTAAGTTAGAACAAAGATGTCGCTAATTAATCATAGGAAAATGAAATTTTATGTGAGAGATTTAACTGCCGAATAAATATTATTTACAGTCCAGATATAGCTCAGTGTGATTAGTAGTTCAGAAATTATTTCTTGCTAGTTGACTTGAAACAAACTGTCCGGCACTGAAACGGTCATTTCAGTATTTCTGAAATATTATTGAGCGAATAAATTTTAATGGAACAGTTGATGGATGATTTTTGGAAATGAAAGTGGCCGATCAGGTTAGAAATCATTCCATCAGATCCAATCGGATCAACTAATCCATTTCTTTATGATTTGCTATCCTCTTCTAAACTAAATCACTTATTCTGTTTTAACAGCTACACAATTTTTGAATTTTTTTCTCCTCAACTTCTTTTCCTCACTTTTTTTCCTCAACTTCTATCAAATATTCAGCCAACTGATAAAATTAATTGACCAATTGATATATCCATTTACCGTCATTGCAAGCATTTCAGGTTTACTTTCAGTTCAAGAGTTATTTAAGTTATCTGACCGAAACAACTGAAAAACTAAGTCATTCTAAAATTCAATTTCTTAATTTTTTGTGTTTTCTTTTTCATTTGTTCAGTTCTAACATTCGATTTTGCTTTGAAACAAAATTTTGAAAAGATTTTCATCTGAAGTTGATTTTTAAGCTATAGCAATTATTCAAATTCAATCATTTATTCTGACAAAATATCTGAAAAAAGAAATCTCCATCATAATCAAATTGAATACATCAAATTGATAATGCAAATATGATTTGCTCATTCGTAATGTTTCCATCTCAACAAATATCATCTAATCAGAATCATTTGACCAAAAAGCAATAATTTCAATTTAAATTGATCATTATAATATCTTTATTCGTAATAGTTATTTCATTCGTTCGATAAATTTAATAAATAACCGAAAACCGATCATTCGTTTCAACAATTCACTCCTCCTCTTCACCCAGAACAAAATATTATCCAGTGCAAATTGAACGTATCAATTACGACACGCAAATTAACCATTTTACCAAACAAATTTTAGCTATTTTTAAAAGATTTAGCGTTTCAGAAGAAGGCCGCACTATATATTGGCACATAAATAGGCTTTTACAGTTTTCAAAAGCATTGTTGTTGATTTTGTGCAGTACTTAAAGTTTCATGCATGTTTTGAAGTTACGCTCTTTTGTAGGGGATATGTTAAATCGACGACGTCGACATCAGACACCAACATTCCTGGAAGGTACACCAGGTAGATACCTGAGGAGAGAGGCACCTCCGTCTCTACCTACTTGTGATGGTCAGTTTCTTCGTTGTTTCCTCTTTTTATCATTTTTATCGTATAGAAATATCTTAAATCATTACTCAAAAGGATGCTGAGAAGAGTTCCAAAAAGCTTTAAGGTCTTTGAAACAATATACCTTTTTGTAAATCAGTATTTTATTTCGTCTCTCTCAGTTTCTCTCCTTTCCTTTTCTCTTGAATTTATTTGGATATTTCAGTGATCCGAGGAATTCTCTGAAACAGGCATACTTTAGGTGTAATTCAAGGTATCCAAGCTGATTTGCAACAATTGGCCCACTCTTCTCAAAGCTTGCAATATATCGGAAACGATGTCAATAGCTATCGGGTGAAGCGAAATTCCGTTCGTACAAAACCAGAATTGTCATCACAAAGTTTCAATGAAAGTCGAACATCCAGCCAATATCTGTCAAAAAAGGGTCTTACTTCATCACTTAGCATCGGCAATGTAGTTCAGGTTTGATAATTTTAACATCTTTGGACAGTTTATCAAGAATTTCCGCCATTTGTTAGGTCAGTGAAAAGTGGTATGAGTCGTAATTTTAGCATGGTGCACAAGCAGCAAATACAGAAAATGGCGAACAACGCTTGGTATCCGTTTCATTGCAGAGTTTGCCAGGTATCTGTATGTATTTTTGAGTTATACGAAACTTTTACGCTTTTGTGAAATAAGTCTTGAAATATACCAAAAGAAACCGAAATCATTAGTCTAATTTATTAAACTTGTGTTTTGTCAAATAAGTGAAACCTATTGGTTTCTGCACTCATGTTTAGCAAATTATAAGTAAGTTGTTAATTGTAGCAAGATCTAGGTCGTTCGATAAGTGCACCATTTGCTGGGGAGAAAATAGCTGGTGGAGTGCTGAAGGAAGACCTCATATTGCCACCCAATTGGGCTGTCGAAGTGACACCAGAAGGAATTCGGTTTCTTTTGCAAATTTTTTTCTTATCCTAATAAATACGGTGATTGATAATGTACTTTTACTTTTGAGATATGAAGTATAACATTTGGTTATCTTTATACTGCAAATATTTTCAGTATTTCCTTCTTAACAAACATTATCTAATCAAACCTATATAATTTTGTTATCAAATATATTTCATACAAGTATACATGTCTTGTTCAAAGAGTTTTTAGGCATTAAAATAATTTTCTATTCATCTTTACATTTGTTGTTTTTCTTATCTATTCTACTAAGCATATTTATATATGTTTAGCATCCTTTTTTTACTTTTCTGTTACAGTTACTATGTGGATCACAATAATAGACGAACACATTGGATTCATCCTCTTGTTAAAGAAAATTTGCCATTGGGATGGATAAAGAAATTTGATTCGATTAATGGAGTGACATATTACAAGTAATATTTCTAGTGATTTTACTTTTTACTCCTTTTGGAAACAAGTAAATCTGTAAATTTTTGTCATATTAATTACATAAAATAGGCGGATTAAAATGGAATCTTTTAGTAAGTTAGATGGTCGAACGCAGTTAGAACATCCTGGCTTAGCGACACCTGTAAATTGCGCACAGAGTAATTCTACAGCACATTTGACACAGCGTGCCGAAAGCACGATTGAAAAGTTAAACATTATCGGTGAAGGTATGTTAATTAATACCTCAGTGTTGAATATAATTTAGCGAAGGATACATAGTTTTAGAAATGAAAAAAATTTTTACATTTTTAAGTTTACACATTGGTAAACAAACTTTATATATTTAGTATCTTTATCACTGTATTCCCGATGAATACAATATTTGGAGGAGGAGTGATTATTTTGTGGTACTTGATAAAAATTTTTTATTCATTCAATTATATTTAGATTATATAAATTTTCGTCTAATAAAATTATCTACGTCAATTACAGATATCCCAGATTGGCTCCGTTTATACTCTCGTGCTCCGTATGAATTAGATCATTTGTTAGAGGTTTAGTTCATCTTAACATTTTTTTAATTATGATGTTGAGAGCACTAATATTTTACGAAATAACAAAGTAGCGAACACAAATCTTAGTTTACAAATCGATACATCTTTTATTATCTCATAGGATGTATTGGTCTTCAATTATAAGTAACAAAGATGACCTTGAAACGGATTACAGTGGCCGTTATTTCGTTTGCCTCAACTGGAGCAGTATGATAGTCAACTGATGAAGTTATATAAGCAAGAAGGTATTGATATTGCAATCAAGTATGAACGTTTTCGGCGTGAAATCAATCGTGAAATTGCACGACGACAACAGAAATTTCTGGCATCTGCTAGTGTACTTCAGTAATAAAGTTCGTTGTTTAGTTTTTTTTTTAATTTACGGTATTTTTTTAAGGGGATATCTCTTGTTTCTAAAAGCGCTGGAAATAGTTTAAAATTTCCTTGGTTTTGACTTTAATTTTTAAGATTAGTTCATTCGATTTTGGTATCTTCCAAGTAAATATATTTCCGGATGAAAAATCTCTGTAGAATTATCCCACAAAGGGATCTGTGAGAGAGTGGAATGGTCTAAATTTATTAGTATACCAAAGATTTTAGAACTATTTATTTTTTTCATATATTTTAATATATAAGTGCATCAACATTTACTATTGTTTTGTAGGGAATGCATTATTTTGATCTTCATTCATGTTAAGCTTTCTCATAAATATAACTTTGTTGAAAAGAGTTTTTATGAAATTACTAAATGACTTTAAAAATCTAGTGGCTGTAGCTAAATCTGAAAATATTGTTTTTCGATATTGAGATTTCATGTTGGCTGTGCTCAAATATATTTTTCAGGTTTAATGTTAAGGAAAAGTTCCATTCATTTAGGGATAAGTACTAAAAAAAAATTCTCTTATAATGTATGACTGTTTCATGTATAAATGTAGTATGTCATTCTGTTAAGTATTTATAAATTCCTTGTTATTGTAGAGGTTGAAAAAGAAATATTTTCGATACTGTTAGTTTAAATGCCAAGTTGTGCTCAGAATTTTCAAGATTTCAGTGATCAGTATAATAAACTGAAATCTATGCGCTCATATGACGGTTTTATTTCACGACCTCATAAATGTATTGTGTCTTACTGTTTTTTTTGGCATACTGCCTCTTACTTTACCATATTTCATATTTTAGCATGTTTTTTGGATTCTGTTCTGTTTCGCAATTTGAAATAGGATTTCATGTAAATTAGACTCCGATGCTACTGTGAAGTGCATGGAAATATGTGTGAAAATACAGCAGTTATTGTTTAATTTATATATTTATTTATTAGTTTCGCATTTGCGTGTCCATAATCATGATAAGAAAAAATAATAACAAGATTTCTAGTTGGAATTGGAAGTGACAAATCATTAAAGTCGTATCAGTGATTAGAGTATGCCACGCAAATCTGCTAAAGAACTGTCAAAAGATATGGAACAAAGTAATGCGAGTGGGATATTGGAGGAATCGAGAACGGATCGACTAACGTTGCTATGTGAGAGGATAAATGAACAAAAGGAAAACTAATTAGTGAAATCACAATGTGAAAGGGATAAGTGATATGGAAAAAGGAAAGGGACAATGAAATGATAGTGCAACACCTGTGAAGCATGTTGTGCACTGAATTCGCTGGCACGGATAAGAACAGAAATGCCAGACGAGATCCGCTGTGTATGCTGCAAGAAGGCGCTGTTTTCGAAGATATCGCCGAGAGTTGTCGGGAAAGAAGTGTGGTTTTCTAATTCTTCATTTCGAGAGCTTTCCCTATCGTTTGTGGAAAGCGAGAATGGACACGAAGAGGGATAGTTGTTCAGTGGAGGCGCAGACACCGAGATACTTAATTTGTTGTCATTTAGAACCACTCATCGTTGAATGAAAATAAATGAAAGGTTAGATAAGGTGAGGCGTCAGAGGGCGTCCATGCCCGGATGAATCTCGGTGGTCCGAGATGCAGGCTTCAAACCTGCAGCCGTTTAGCGACGGAGTGGTTCGATTCCGCCTTCCGGGTGTTGTTCATTCGTTAAATGAACCTCCTACTTTGCCAGCTGGCGAATAATTTATTATCCAGAATGAAGTAAACCGAATCACAACTTCGTATACGATCTGAACTGACCATTAGTCTAACTGGCTTCTCATTGTATATGGAATGAAGCAAATAACAAAAGCATTCTTGGGAAGGTATTATTTCTCAGACTATTAATATTATTCATTCAATCTTCCGAAATGTAAATCATCCTGAATCGAAAGGTTGCAGAATAAATACAACGAATAGGAAAAGAAGGAGAGGAGGGTATTTTATTTAACAAAATCATGTTTATCAAAAATTTAATGTTATTTTATTTGAAATCTTATCAACAAGCGGAAGAATGGAAAAAAAATTGTTCTGATATGCAATAAAATTACTAAAAAATAATTTCAAATAGAATTAAAATTATATTCTTATTCAATCAATAGAAAATAATATGTGCCTTACTTTTACTAGCATTTAACTGAATGCCAGTAATACTACGTTTATAAGATATTTTTCGCCTGACAATATACCATTCCATGAAAATTGCTAAAAAAAAGAGGAGAATACATAAGCAAAATATAAGAATTGCCCAGGTGGGCACGACGTGCGATCGGACGCCACCGCCCAGAAGGCAGAAATCACGTAATGAATGACCGAGTCGCTCGATTAAATCAGCAATCACCATGTGCAATGGCCAACCTGTACATTGTCTTCTTATCAGTTCCATTCCACAAAGGCCAGTACTAATTTAACTTCATGCTTTTGAAATCTCTAGTTCTTGAAATCACTCATTTGTAAACAACTGTTTGGCTATTTAATGGATGTAGCTGTACGTTAAGCATAATTATGCATCGATTGAAAATGTTAATTTGTTTTTGTTATCATCCAACCTATCTAATAGTTTGATGATTGAAAACTAAATGAACACCTGTTAAAATATCATTGATATTACCTTGAAGGATATTGTTTACAGATTCTGACTGGATGTTAAACATTGAAGAAAGCAATCGAAAATCACCTGAAAATTTTACAAATTCTGAAAAGTTGAATGGTTGATGAATTGCTAATAAGATGCAAAATTATTTATAAATATGTATCTATCGAACTTATCGAAAACATCAAAAAATAAGTGAAACGGTATTATACAAAATAAAAGCATTAGAGAGTGTCAATTTTGTAGAAATGGATGATGACAATCTCGATGAAGGATATAAAAGAAGATATAAATTAATTAGTTTATCAGTTCATTTGCATATTAAGAGCTGGCATTCTCGTATTCTTCCTTAACTTTAAGCGAAACCATTTCAAATATCTCTTTTGTATCACTGATATTACCTCATTCGAATCGATAATCATGATTCTTAGAAGAAAAGCTGACAAACCAGTGTAAATTTTAACGTATGGTAGTTTTCGGACATCATTTGCCAAGCCATCAAGAATGATTATAGCGAGAATATTTGGCTGACTGTCGGTTGTATCCTCAAGGAACCAGCGCTTATATAGAGTCGAAGCATAAATCTAAATTGCATAATGGAAAATTTTACTTTCTATGAATTTTCAATGAACCTTCTAAAATATCTTAAATCCTATTTATTTGCTTATCAAAAGAAATGATACCTTTAGAAAAGTTCGAGCACTAATTACGAATTGCTGTACCCTCTCGGCATCCATACGAATGCATTCATCGTCAAACAAGCAACCGTATCCATGCTTATCGCTGTACACTACCGATAAACTTGTTGGAGGTGCCAATTGGCGCACTAAAATTATAATTTATCAAACTTTTGTTGCACTGCTTGATTGATTTTGACTTCTACTCTGTCTATAATAAATTAGGCTGCTAAAAGGATGGAAATGAAGTAAACCTCAGTAATATTTTGATATTATCAGAGAGCGAGCATTGCACTTACTTAAGCTCAATAACATTATGCATTCAAAAGAGCCTAAATTAAACATTAATCAGAGTTTTTGTCCCAAAACTTTTGTCTATACCAAATGAAGCTAAGTGCATCAATGGAGTAACATTTTATCATTCACGAACGTAAAATAGAATTAGATAAGAACAATTGCAAACATTTATGCCAATAAATTAAAGTAAGGAATTAATACTGCAATTAAGTAAAAAAAAAAATTTCATTCTTTAACTTTGTTAAAACTAATAAAAATATTATGGCCAAATTGAAGGAAAAGGATCTTACCAACAAGTATACCCAATGAGAGCGAAGAGTCATTTCTGACCAGTACTGACCTCAGCTTTTCAAATGCTTCTAGAATAATTGCGGAACCAGACTCGCTAAGTTGCTGATGTAAATCACAAATGAACGGAAGATGAGGCATCAGATTACAATACGAACGAAACTAAATTAAACATTCTTGATTCAAATTTATTAAATTCTTTAAAACAAAGTGTATTTTTATTATATTTTTCACTCATGCTAACAAATTTTGAATGTTAAAGCATTAGCACAGTTCATAATTGGCTATTGTATGTTTTCTAGGCAGTTCTTGACAACTTTCATCCATTATTAGCTGTTAAATTTTAAATCAATCGATGAAGAACTTGCAATATTGCTCGTTTATTCAAATTCTTAAATCTCCAAAAATGATCAACTTTAGAAAGTGATCAACAGACTTAGTCCACTGCATGGATGTGGTCAATAAATTCAGTTCTCACTTTTTCACGTGGCACACGTAGGAAAAATTTTAATATTCATGGATAAAACATTGATCGCTGGAATGGAACATAATATGAAAATTTGAAAGCGGGAAGAAGCTATATTACTTATAAAACCTAAGACTCACATTTACCTATAAAATACCAAAATGTTCAAAACAGTGAACCAACCCGGAGAGGTTCATAGAGTGGCGATGGAAATGTACATGGTGAAAAAAATAGTAAATTTGGTGTTTGCACTGTCTTGACCATAAATTTGCTGAACATGTAGAAAACAGCTGTCAATAAATTCTTCATATCCTTGAAACTGAAACTTTAACTGTTGCTGATACTGCTGCTCTTGACAGTGCCCGTTATTAGTCATCTTGCATGCCTTCCTGATACGCTTTCATAGGTATCAATGATTTGATATCTCTGAAAATAGATATGATAGTATTTAATAAAAAGTTGGTTGCACAGGAAATTCTCCAAAATTGGCATTTCTTTTTGTCTGTATGATTACTGGAAATTTTCAACTTAACAAGTAAAAGAATGAAGGATTTAATGTTTGTTAATCTCAATTTAATTTATGAGATAAGAGAAAGAGTCTAAAGTTCATACAATTAAATAAATAATATTGAAAAATAAAATAGAAAATAGTGAACAGGTGTCAAGTTACGCTAAACAGACACTAATTAATTGATGATTAAACAAGTTAGCTATTAATTCTCTATCGAAACTTTAAGTTTATCGTATGATAAAAAAATTTCAAATAAAAATGAATCAAACATCTGCTGTCATTCCTTGAACAACGTATATCGCAGTGGTGATGTATTTCAACGTCATCGCATTTTTTATACCAGAAAGCCGGGATCTTTTTCATCCTATAGAAATTTTTCAATTAAAATTTAAAATAATTTTTACCTTTTAAAATCCAAAAGCATATTTTTAACTTTGGTGAGAGCATGAAAAGATAACGAAATTCAAATTTTCGATCTTTCGGTCTATTGAAAATGAAAATGCATTCATTGAAGCATAAAAGCTTTATCTAAAGCTTTTTTCCTTGTAAATAAAAATTCAAAATTTTTAATCAGAGAGGAGAAGAATGAATGAAATATCAAAATCAAAATAATAAAGTCTTATTATGCTATTTAACTTTTACTTTACGACTGCTTTATGCAAAGTAAATCATTTTATCAAAAAAAGAAATTGAGAGCAGGTTTTGCAGAAATTATTTACCTATCAAAATGATAGGCAAAATATTTTGAAAATTTTGAATTTATCCAATGAGTTGGAAGATTAAAGAAGGAATGATTTTATTTTATTCTTATAAAATGATATCGATAAGGTAGTTATTACCATAAATGATAACTTCCTCCTCATTTGTCCATTTTGTTATATTTGCTCTGACTAAGGATATTAAAACCTTACTTACTTATAGCTGAAAATTATATGCAATTCATAAGTGCATATCCTTCCATTTTGTAGTAATTGGAAATCGTTTGTTATAAAGTTTCAAAAAAAAAGAATCGTAAAAAAATAAACGATGAATGAACGTATCAATGTGATTTCCTTCATCGGAACATTTAGCGAAAAAATGAATTAGAATTCTTTAGTATGAAAGGATTATGAATATTCAGCGTAATTTACAAAAATCACATTGGATGATTAGATGTGAAACGTAACATTTTATTTGAATGAAAATTTCAAAAGTTTCATTGGAAAAAACTTCGAAAAGATTTGATTTCTTTTAGATATGTTGTCATAAAATTCGTAATTTATTTGATTAATTGCAAAGAAAGTTAATGAAGAATTTTTAAATCCCATCGATGAAAAAAATTCAATTTGATTCAGAATATTTTGGAAATAAAAAAATAAAAGATGCGTAAAATATTTTTATGTATCGTCAGATTTGAATAAATTGCAATTAATTGCGTTTTTGAAAAATAATACTAGTACGGAATTCTTTAAGTATTTCTTCCGGGATGCTTCATTTTAATTACCGATGCAATTTATCTTAAACAACAACAATGGGTGCCTTATGTTATTAGCATTTGCATAGCATATTGCTGGACTTTTCAAATATAAATTCATGCAATTTCAAAGTATTGACTTCTATTGAATGCGAGAAGAGAAATGAAAAACATACCACCCAGCCAAATTTGATTTAATTAGATAATCTGATAAGACTCATGGGAAATTTACTAGAATAAAAGTATGTGAATCACAAAAATTGCTTCCCAATATTCACATACTCCAGCAGGAGTGATATGCTAAACTTTTTAACATCATTATCATCTTTCGCATTTCAATAATTATTTTTTTGCAATTGATAATCGCTTCAAGTAGTAACCGAAACGGTTCTGGAAATAAGTGAAACAGAAAATAAGCGGCAAACACATGAAAAAACAGAAGTGAATTCTAATAAAGTAAGTATTTCCAAATTTGAAAATAAATAAAATAGGTGCAAGAAACGTTTAAATTCATCTGGAAAAGCTTTTTTCTTCCATCAAAAAATCCCAGCTTTTTAATGATGCTAAAGCTATAAATAAATTACTGATTGTTGAGAATGATGAATTGCAGGGCTTTTTTCATTGAAATCCTTAGAAGTACTAAAAGAAAGTCGTAAAGTAAAATTTAGCTTATTCTATGAACTCTACAAACAAACTGCTTAGTGAGAATGAATAAGTGAAATAATGAAAGTAATAATAATGTATGGTGCATTTTTTATTTGTTATCCAAATCATAAACAACATTATATAGCGCTCGATACGTACACGTGACGTATTGAGCATTAAAGCTGAAAAATAATTAGATAGGGTAAAATTGAAAATGAGTATTCTGTTAAAAAAGTTTTTACGAATCATTCCTTCTTAATAGAAGAAGTTCGGAGTATCACGATGTAAGAAATTAAAAACATTTCTACTTGTCTGGCATGGTTACGCTTTTTACAATATTCGTTTTATGTTTCTTAATTAATTATCAATCATATGGATAGATGTGTTATCTCTATCAAGTTGCAAATCATTTCTTTAATCATAATTCTGCTGCTAATGAATTTTGGTAAAACACTAGAAACTTTCAGAGCAAAAATATGGTAAAAACTATTTTACTAAGATAATTGATTCCTTTCTTTTGAGAGTCTTAATGATAAAAACGATAGAAAAATAAAATTCCGATAGAGATTTTTATCATTTTACTCTGATTGCTAATCATATAAATCAAATAAATAACTTTTCGACACTAATTTGAAAATAATGAAATGAAAAACATGAAGTTTAGCTGCTGACTTCATCGATTTTCAAAAACGTATTTTTAATATCTTCATTTATCAAATTTAATTTAAATTCATTCTTTTAAATATATTCAAATTATTGATTGCTGCTGATATTCGTTAAAATTTCATCTCAAAAGTTTATGATCTTATCCTTTCAATGTAATAGTGATAATGTATTATTGTTTCTTAAAATTTAAGATGTGCAATCGCAGGATTTCAGTAATAAATTGTTAAACAATGATAATGCATCCACTGATAATGATTAACCATGGTTATGCTAATTTCCTAATATCATATCCTATGAATGCTATCTTCATCCAGTCACATGAACCAAAGTTTATTATTTATTAAATAAATTCGAGTGCACGATACTCTTGCCTTTTGGTCCTTCTTGACTATTTGAAATTTGCGCGAAATGTTCAGAATTACTTATCGAGCATTACTCAATGCATTAGGCATGGATGTATTTGAGATGAACATCTTGAGAGTCTAATAAGAGGTCTTCTGGAAGTTTAATAATCATCATCAGTTTTGTTGAAGTACTCTTCTGATGTGAAGCTTTTATCATCGTCAAAACACTTTATGAAAACCATCCATTTGTTACACTATTCATTCACGGTTTTAATTATTTGACTTTTCTTGACTACTTGAAATTTGCTTGATATCTTCAGAAATATTTATCGACGTCCTTTGCAGGACTCACCCATTCCAATTCACAAATCGCACTGTAATAAGATACTCAAAAACGAAGTAACAACTATAATAGTTATCAAAATAATTATTAATTCGTAAAATTATCTTATCAGTAGTCTTTGTAATTAAAATTAAAAAACATAATGCAAAAAATAATAAATAAATAAATAAATAATGAAATTTCAGGTTGATGTAAAGATATCATACATTTGAAGAACGTTTTCATCAGTTTGTTATTTTTTCATGTCAAATTTTAATAGCTTCATTTATGCTTAAATGAGCATTTCTGCACTCTATCCTCCTTCATCCAAATATCATTTTGCTTTCTTTGGTTACAAGAAATTTTAGAGAAATAAAAAGTTCACTGCCACATGTGTGTAACAAAAAAAATCGAACTGCAAGTTAAACCATTACATGCTATTTCCATGTCTGAGAATTACAATGCACTTTAAAAAGGTAGAGCATTTTCCTGAAAAAGAAATTATATGAAAAAGAAATTGCATAGGTATAAGTCCTAAAAATAATGTGTTGTTTTTGAAATATCTTTCTAAAAACATATTCCTAATAAAATTTCTACGGCTGATACAATAGTCTTTTTCGTAGATCATAAAGTGAAATAATGATCAGTGGTAATTCACAGTAAAATTTTCTAAAATAGTTTCCAAAATGAAAAATTCTGTCTGTCGGAATTTTTGTTAACAACAAAAAACAATAGTCAAAAAAAATTCAAAAGGTTTTCCTTCATTTAAAGAACTAAAAACTTATTGAAAAATCTTTATCTGAATTAAAGATTGATTAATCAGTTTATTTTTGACCAAGTAAGATGACAGGGAAAACCTATCATCAGCTTTGTAATAATATTTTATTGGCTTTTGATATTGATCATTTTGATAAATTGCTAGTCATTTATCTTTCCATGGATTTCAATCGCTTTTCACAATTATAAAAATAAGCACATAGCACCCCTTCCTGCTTTTCTTCAATTTCTATTTCTTGAAAGGGATTAAGCTAGATAAAAAATTAAATAATTCAAAAAGAGAATGGAAAACTGATAATGGAATTATAATTTAATGAAGAGTTGGATTTATAATTGTTAAATAATTATAGACATAAAAAGAAATGACATGTAATTTGAGATGAAAGAGTTAATATTGATTGGATAAAAATAAGATACAATTATAAAGTATTTAAATTTTTCTTGATGAAGAGAACTGAAAATGCCGACTTTGGACCGAACTGTAAGTATTTGAATGGAATTATCAATAGAGAATGATTGTTTATTTGCGAGTAATTTCATTACCCCGATAAATTGAATAACCTTTGGACATTTAGTAATGTGAAAATTTTATGCACATCTGTTGGAAGGAAATTGCTGCAATGCTTCCAACGAATATTGAAGGAAACATTCGACAAATAAAAAGGAGAAAATGTATATAAAAAGGACATTAGATTTAACAGCATAAGGATAGCTGACAGCACCAATACAATCACACTCACTTATATTTCATAGGGAAAAACATTAAAGTCTTTTGTTCTTCGATCTTAAGAAAGATGAAAGATACAATCAACTATGCATTTTACATTCTCTAATATTCGCTTCAGTTTGTTTCAGCACTTCCGCCCATTATCAATTATTCATAGCATTCAGAGTCAAGTTTATCCATTAACTGAACTTAGATAAAATTACCAGGAAAAATATACCATTCTAGCCAGAGACTGAATGTTTGCATGTAATGTCTGGTCATTATGATTAACATTAAAGTATATAAGAAAACTTCTGGATTAATAATTCTAGTTGTCTTCTCTAGAAATGTTAATTACGACAATAAATGAATTTTGTTCAGGTATAATTCAGAGAAACACTGAAGCCAAGTTCAATTAGTGGTAGAGATCGGTTACTCTACTAAAACTAGTCATTATCGCCACATCACATGAGAAGCCTGAATTCTCGACGTCCCTGATAACTCTCACTCAGGTACGTCGAGAGACTTTTCTCAAAAACAGAATCAATTGCCGAATCTAAATGTATCCAACGTATAATCGCTCGTAAACGAACTTTATCATCTCTTCGTTAAAGTAGGCGCTCACTTGAGTAGGGGAATTTGATTTCACAGTGACAGTTTCTCGGTTATCATTCGGTGTGATAAGTTGATGGTGTTTGGTGATAAGACTGATAGCTGGTATGATGTTAACACCCGTCCAGTTTTATCTTTTATTTTACAATACCTTACAAAGTTGTGGGTAAGTTTTATTGTAAAACTTGTTCAATTGTTGGCCCTTTTTTTAATTTGTAGAAAAATTGCGTAAGGAAATTTTAGATTTGGCGCTTTGCAATAATTCTCCTTAAGTTTTAGGTGAAAATAATATGTTTGCTGTGAAATTCAGATAGAAGTTTAATGATTAGAGGAGCACTATTATTCTTTCTCATTGAGAGAGACGATAAAATTAATGAGAATGAGATTGCATAAAGTATTATGATTAAGATTGTGTTAGGAAACAATAAGGAAATAATACGATGGACTAAAGTTATATTTCGTGCTGTTACTATTTCGGAAATCAAAAAGTTTAGATAATTGTTCAGTTGTTATTTTTCATATCTCATATACTTTGCCCATTATTCTCAAAAATTTATTTTGTAAATCAATATATCTTGGATCAGTTAATAAAAGGAGGATAGAAGATTTATTCCAGTTGATCAGTAAGGTAATTGTTTATCGTCAGATTTTTACCTTAAGTTTCAATTTTATTTTCTATACTTTTCTGTATTTCTATTTCTTTAGATGGACCGTAATTTTATGGAAAACCCTTCGTGGTTTATTACGGAATGAAAGTTATCAGCAGCTCTATCAGTCCTGTGAGCTGGAACTACAAATCTTCCAAACACTTGCAGTACTTGAGGTTTGTTCCTGATAAGTTTAACTTTTGGATTTTAAATTCCTAATCTTAGTCATGAATAATTGTGAGATAAAAAGATTGCTGTACATGTCAATCAATAATATATGGCCTTGAAAGTTGTGTAGAAATAGTGAATGACTACAGATTAAAATTTATGACATTAGTCGAACCTTCGGCTAGTATTTGAATCTATGGTATTATTTTTTCAATCTTCAATCCGTATTTATCTTTAGAAGCAATTTTTAAAAGCATCGCTTAGTTTCAACTGATTGGAACAAAGAAAAAATTGTTTCAAAAACAAGTCGCTCTGCAATAAGAATGTTATTTCATGCTATTTAGGAGATTCTATCTGAAGTTACTACGCTTTGACTGCGCAGTATTTTTACACAATAAATTTTAAAAAATTCATTCGTTAGTAGCAAGTCGATAAACAAATTAATTTTATTCAGATTATTCACGCTGCCGTTGGTTTTGTTCGATCACCTGTTGGAACGACAGCAATGCAAATATTTTCACGTGTTTCTCTTGTCTGGCTTATTTTATACAAGGTTGTGTCGGTAAGATTCTAAATTTTTCTATTTTTTAGAAATTCTAAAACATAGGTGTTTACACTTTGTGGCGTAAGGATTTAAGGATTTGATAAAACTCCACATTAAATTGGCATGTTCTTACACTTTTTTCTTTTCAAACTTTAACGGATTAGTCTAAAAACATTGATATATGAAACGAAAAACTAAAAATTTACAATTAAATGTATCTTTTACCAAGTTCCTCAACTCTTTTAGTTTTTTCTTGTACGTCCTAAAGAGTTTCATGTATTTATACGTTTGAATTTGAATACATATGCTTTCAAGTTTTCTCTGTTAGGCACAAGCAAGTACTGGTGTACTATTTTTATTGGTTGCGTGGTCGGTAACCGAGGTGGTACGATATAGCTACTACGGACTGGCTTTACTTAATGCCGTATCAAATCTTCATGCATGGCTAAGGCAAGTTTGTCATTCATATCGTTAGACTCAAGCTGCGGTTTGGAAATTTTATTGTAAATTTTAATTAATCAATTTTTTTTTTGTGTTTTCCATTCTTTTCTTCTCGATATATTTGAAAAATCGTTGACAGAATGCGCATTATAATTTGTATGGAATATAGACATGTTTGGAAAAAGTTCCTCAATTTTTTGTTTGCAGATATTCTCTTTTCATTGTATTGTATCCTCTGGGTGTGAGTGGAGAAGTTCTAGCAATCCTCGCAGCTCTTCCCGAGGTTTGTGATTTCTAGTATCTCAAGCATTTTAACAAATTCTGAGAGATTAAATCTTTCGGTGTATTATTCAGTTATGCTGCTATTAGTAGAAATAATTTCCATATTGGTTTATCTAATCATTTCATTCAATAGTGATATCTTATAGGTCAGCGCGAAGAAACATTTCACTTTGGAAATGCCAAATATATTTAATATTGGCTTCTCTTTCTGGTGGTATCTAATCGTTTATATGATTCTGTATATACCAGGTTTGCCATTTATTGCATTTAGAATTGTTCATTATAATTCTACTAACCATTATTTATCCAATTCTTGTCTCATATTTTCTCTTAATTAGATTCTTTACATCAATGAAATATAGAAAGGACACGAATTTTGACAAATTAAAGGAATGGTAAAACAGTCCTATCTTTTTTTCTATAATATATTCAGAGGAACACTTCCATTTCATTGTATAATGCGGAGAACTATTGTAACTGAGAAATTGTTCTATGAATTCTTGTTAAAATTCGTGATTGCAACTACGAAGTCTGTATTATATATAATACATTAATTTTGCATCATTTTGATAATAGTTGCTTAGTGTAAAACTTTAATGCTTAAATTGTAAAGCTACCCACTAACTCTTCCGAGAAAAAAATTATTGATTTTTCAGGATTTCCACAAATGTACATGTATATGCTTAAACAACGAAAAAAAGTCCTTTCAGTGGAAGTTAGCAAGAAGTACAGTTAACTTTTCAACAAATTATTGTAGGATTTTACATGAAAAATATAAAATGGTTTATGACAGACGTATTCATCATGACTAACATTGTTATCATTTCAATTTCTTCTTTATTTTTTGTAGAATCAATGCAGTGCTTAAACAACGTTGTTACTTTTTTATGGTGAAGCATTAATAAAATTGTTGAATGCATTAACGCACATGAAAAATTTAAATTATTTACATTATTGTCTAACAGAATCTTTAAACAAATCAACTGACTCGACATTTTGCTGTTTCTTCATGAAACATAAACTTATTCAGCATTTCTGTGAATTTCAAAATCAAGTTGCAAGATACGGTAGTAGCGGACTCTAGAGATATTTTTATTAAAACCAAGTTTGATTTGTGAAGGGCTTTGATGTCACTACAGGAACAGGAAGTATTACTGTAGTTATCAGATCTGTTGTAAGAACGGGTTCACGCTGTAAATTTACTTTTATGCAAAAAAAGCGTTTGTGATCAGGTTCTTGGGAATTCAACATTAGTGAAAGTGCAGTGTTTCGAATTATTTACGGAATGTGTCATTCCTCCAAACATCACAAAATTTAGATTTAATAACACGGATGTTCGATTCCTGAACTACTGAGTAGCGATCGAAGATGAAGACACGTTGACGTAAACATTTACAGTTGGAATGAAGGAAATAAAAAAAAATCGATCAGTTAAAACTCAGTTTTGCAAAGCTTTGTTATTAAAGCTGTGCGAAAAGCACCGATATTGTACCGGATGAAAGTGTAATTTTTGACTTTTCTGAATTCATACTAACCTCTTAAAACTCAATTTCTAAAGGTCATTAAAAATCAAAGTACCTGTCTTTACAAAATGGACTTGGAAGTTGTTTACTAGATTAGATTTTACTGAACTTAATCAGATCCGATTAAAAGCTTCGAATTGAATTGAACTGAATCAGTTTAAGCTGAGTAAACTGGATTAAAATGCCATAAAATTACAGTATAGAAAATTGCAGCCAATTTATGTTCAGTTCAGATGAATATCGCTAAATCTAAAATTGAATATTAATTTCATAACAAAAAGCAGTTCACTTTTTAAATGTTTTAATAAAATTAAAGTGCAACCTACAAAAGAAATGGATGAATTAAACTTCTCGGATTCATCATTCTCTTTTACCGTTCAAAATTTATTGAGTCAATCAGTCACTTGGTGTAATCACACATGTCGTTAATTTTAAGTAAAAGTTTTTTCTTTCCTTATAACCTATCTCTACTTTCTTCAATATTTCTATTTTAGTAAATTTTTTAAAATTCAATTTTCTCACAAGGAATGGTAAATTAGAAATTTACAATTTTTAAATGTAAGTTATTATCATAACCCTATCAGAAATTTGTTTGAGCTTTTGACTTCAAATCTCTCGACATTCCACTAACTATTTATTTCTTGTTAAAACTATGACTATGCGCATATATTTGATCCTTAACAATTCCAACAAAAAAAAGCAACGAAGTGTAAATACTTTGCCTTAAAAATTTTTGCTATTATATTTAAGCTTGAATATTCATCTTGAATATCATTCAATTATATTCAACTGAGTGAATTGTATTTGAATGAATAATTTTTTCCATTTCGTAATTTTTCTTGATTTCGAAAGTAAAGTTTATATTTGAGAGTAGTGAAATTTCACTAACTGATATTGATTTAAAATAAATTCATGCTTATTTGTTATCATTACCATTACATCTATGACTGATCTATGATTTACTTCATTTTCATCCTTTTAAAGAAAACAAGGAAATTGTACATAATGTCAAATCAGTACGATGTGAACAGTGGCATCGATATGAAAAGTATTCATCAAAAAGATATCGCTGAATTTAGAGAATATATGGAACCACTTCTAAAAAAATATCCACGCTACGATACAGATTATGCATTGTTACGTTGGCTTAGAGGATGCAAATTTGATAGAGGTGAAAATTACCAGAATAGTCTATTTTTAAAATCGAACCTACTAAATTCTCTTCTTTTTGAAGTTCTTTTTTTGATGGCAATGCTCATTAATTAATTTAAAACCTATAATTTTATCTTTATTTCATTACTGTTACAGAGATGGCAGCACAAAAAATGAAATGGGCTTTAAATACAATGAATGCAGTTGGAGCATTTGAAAAAGATCTTAGTTCAGTTGAGAAAATCGAAGCAACTTTAAGAGCAGAAACGCCCATTACAGAATATTTTCCGAGTATTTTAATTTAATTGTAATGGTACAGGGAAGGTAGAAGTATGAGATTAATTATTTATCAAAGCTTTCTTGAATGGTAGAGTCAGTGCCTGAGTGCTTTTTTCTCAGGTAATACTGTCGGATATGATAAAAATGGATACGTGATAATTATACATAATATTGGTAAAGCGCATCCACGTAGTTTAGTAGGTTCTGAACGAGTATCCCGATTTTATATTAATGCTATATACGACTACGAAGGAACACAATGTCTTGTAAGGTATATTACCAAGTTTTCTGGAATAAATGAAAATGATAAGCTATTGAGTAAGACGCAATTTAGACACTTTAATCTATTGAGAAATTCGAATTGATCATTTAAGGCCTCTGAAATAGATAAATATGCCTAAATAGCAAAACTTCATAGCATTAATTATAACAATGGATGATAAACGATGATATAAAGATTAATAGTAAGCAAGAATGTGAGTGAATGACAATTAGCTGAAGTCAATTAGTAATTAGTATTGTTGCTACATGCAGATCAGAGGAAGCAAAACGTGGTTGTAAATTGGGTACAGTTGTAATCGTTGATTTGAGTGATTTCTCGTACGATGTTGTCTTCCACTTACCAGCTACAAAAATATACATGTCAGCACTTATGATGCTACAGGTTTGCTTACTGTCATTTCTCATGTAATAATAAATGTGTGAGCAAATTCAAATATACTTCCTTTAAATGATTCTTTCAATGAACTCAAAAGCAAATCAAACATATTGAAAAGTTCATTAGCTAAAGTTTCTTGCTAAAATGAATTTTAAAGGATTAGATGAAATGACTCATTTTCTCATCAAAAAGTGGCCTTTAATGTAATGAATGGAATATTTTTATTTTTATCAGTTGGATATCTATTATAAAGAAATATTTTCAAAACTTTTATATTTCGATCGATAAAAGAAAAGAATTAAGACAATCAGCTCACTTAGGAAATAGCATGGAATTGATAATTTCAATAATAATTACAGGAGATGTTTCCCGATATTGCATCAAAATTATATATTATTAATGCTCCCATAGCTGTGCAATTTCTCGTACGAATGGTTTTGATGAATCTTGCTAAAGTAAGAAAATGAATTTTGTATAATTTAAAGAGAAAGAAAAAATTTACAATTCGCTTAAAAATTTAGATATTTCCTCTGAAACTAAAAATTTGGAATGGATGGATGTGATGAAAAGTGGTTGTACGATACTGTGGCATTCAGATTTGTTATCATTTTCCATAGAAATTTGAGTTAATTCGCGCACCTGATGAAAATTATCAAAATACATTATGTCAGCCTGGGATTTAAAGGATACAGCGGATATGTTTGAATTTTTGGGCAATGATTGGAAAGAAATTTTGGCAGAAAGACATGGAGCTAAATTTTTACCAAAAAGATATGGCGGCTTGATGGATGACAACGTTTTTCGTAAGGGAGGCATCGTTCCGGCTTCATTGTGCGTCATTAAAATTTTCCCATTCATTAATTTTAAAATTAAGTTATAAACTTTAAAAACATAGTTCAGAAATTTACAGATAAGTTATTAAATTTTAAAAGTAAGAAGTGTTTAGGGATTTCACTTTCGTTTACTGTTATTTCTGATTTCTTATAAAATTTTAATGTAAATTTGCGTTTAAGAGTACAAATGAATAAGAAGGTTATGCCAGAAGAAAAGCTCAAAAAGATTACTGTAAGCGCACGAAATGAAGTAATGATAAGTACCAAAGTGGAGAAACCAAATTCAATACTTTCTTGGTATTTTACCTGTTCATCAGGCGATATCGATTTCTGTGTGTTATTTGAAGAGCAAGAGGTATATTTATATTGAGATCACTAATCAATTATATTTTTTTCTTGGAATTCACTGTTACTAATATTTCCAATCTCGTCCAATCCCGTGAAAGCGTCTGAGAAACAGCTCAGAAAATGAAAAACCGAGGCGAATATCTCTCATGGCTTTCTTAAATGACCAAAAGACATGAATACATATAAGAACTGATAATCACATATTATCATATGAAATTTAGATAGATCCTAAATAAGAAATATATCGAACTAATTACTTTTTATTAATACCCAACACGTCTTATTGATGCTCGATTGGTGGATACAATTCTTTTCTTTATAAATTGATGAACAACCAATTACTTCCTTCATTTTTTAAGGTTTGGCCACGCTTCCGGATTTATACTGAGTTTACGGCAGAATATAATGAAATCATGTGTAAAGAAACTGGTATATATCAATTATTATTCTCAAACAAACATGGACGCATATGGAGCAAATCTATTCAATATTACATTGATGTCAAACAGCCTTCTGCCTAAATTAAAAAGACAAGTTTGTTAATACCAGAAACATTAAAATTACGTAAAACTAAATAAGTAATTTTAACCTCTTGAAAATTAGAAATGAACATAAACGATTTATTATTGAACAGCATAGATAAAAAGCAAATGAAGCCGACTACGTCTAATGGAGATAGATGAGCATTTTAGGGTTAGTATTAAGAGATGATGGGTGATATACAAGCTCATCTACATGTAGTCTCGTCGATGGGCTCACATGCATTACAACTATCTTAATAATTAAGACTAAAATCTCTATATTAAAATATTAAAATATTGCTACAATGAGATTTAAATTATGTATTTATGTAATGAAAAGCGACACACTTAAATTGAGGATAATTAGTTGCTTATACCTCTTGAAAATTAGAAATAAACATAAACGAAAATTCAGATCTCAAATCTGTTTCACCAATAACCAGTTACTATAATGTCGCTTTTTTAAAGCTTATTCTCCATTTTCAACTAGAATAAATCAAATTCAGAAAGTTATAATTATAACTTAAAAGGAGTAAAAACACCACAAAAGAAATTTGAAAAATTTTATCATTCACGTTGCAGCTAATAAAGCTTTGTTAAAACTTACTAAAACTAACATATTCGAGTCGATTTATACACAAATTTTAAAGCCATGAGCTTCCAATTTTTGAATCACTTTCACAAAGCAAGTCTATCCGGTGATTATTTCGGTTTCCTCAAATTTGAAATTCCTCTCTGATTTAATCAATTTTATCATTTTGCACGAAAATTCATGTCTTTTGCTTAACATTTATTATCTCAGAATCAGACAAAACTGAAAAAATTTATGGGTCATTGGACAAATTGTTATTGCACTCTTTTTCATTCATCTCATGGTTACCTGTGTCGACTTTTATTTTTTTGGAAAATTAAAAATATTAAAATCCTTAGGTGCATTGCCTATTTATTCCAAATAATAGTTGCGATGCTCTTCGGTTCTAGTTGTATGCGAAGGACCAAGCCATCTTTAACTCTATCTTCGATCGAAAATATCATTGATTCATTACTACGATTTAGAAGCACCAAAACTCGTTGATGTGTTGGAGTAACAAATGCAACTCCTTCATATGAAACTGGCTTCACGTAAAAATGTAATTCAATTCGAACTGAACCCGGTGGGATGAATTTACTGAAATTTTTTTAGCTTTAATTTAAAAATGATGTAGAAAATATTTCCGGTAGTACATTTTCAGCATTTTTTGCCAAACAGAGAAAGTGAAAAGTAATTTAATGACAAGTAATTTGCTCCTTTTTTTCGTAAAAGGAAAATATCGTTTTTTTAGCTGTATTTTTTAAATGACTATCGTAACAACTATCAGAGAACCGTCATTTATTTTAGATTGAATTTTTTCGGTTGACCTTTTTAAAATGCGTCGGTGCTTCAAATGTAGGTGATGTTGATCAGCAAGTACACTGTGTTAGATGATTAAAAAATAGAAAATAAATTCAAATTTTCGAGAAAGATAAAAATATTACCTGAAATGTCCCATAACATAAAACATAGGTTGCTTATAAAATTCATCAGCAGTTGCATTTACTATTATTGGAGCATCTACATAATTATTGGCTAAGTTCGGTCCACCTTTCAAATCAAGACAAAGATTCCAATCAGTCCATCCAGACACCCAGTTAGAAAGATCCTGAAGTTCTTGCGATTAGGGGCGAGGCAACCATGCTTTGTTGTAAGCATTTATTTCCTTCTAAATTACTTAATTTTATTAATTTCTCATAAGCATTATATGTTGATGCCTCTAAAAAACTATTCAGAATGGGAATTAAAATCACAGATATAGATTATTTCTCCGATATGTGATGTTGAACTCCGGTAATTAGTTAACATTAGTTGCCTCTGAAAATTTATAATACTAGGAAAAAATTCAAGAGCAGAATTCTTGAGTGCTAACAGAGAATCTCATTACTGACACTTGGATTTATAAATCATCTAGCTACTATCATCGATAGAACATATGCAGCAATTATTGCTTCACAATAAAACTTTCAAATTATATCGAGTTTTATAAAAAAGTAGAATGATACCTGAATGATATCATGAGCATACATATCACCGCGTGACCAGTCTCCTAAAAGTGGACTATGTTCAAAAGGCTTGGATCCAGCACACGCCTGAATAGAAATTTTCTTCACTTTTTTGCTGTAACTAGTAGATTCCACTATTATGTGGCATAATAATCTGAAAAGTACCCAATAATCCAATGTATGGTAATGATCTCTTGGATTTTTTTACCACAAGATTTTAAACAAAGCTAGCCTCAGTTCCGAAAATGAACTTAGTTGGATGACGATTGTGCGTTTCAGACAGATGCGACACTGGCACGAAATCGGTATACCAGTGGACTGCTATGCCAGATACGTATTGAGCAGCTTCCTTATCTTTAAGGACCTTAAATAACAAATCTAAATTTATCTAAATTACGACCAATCTCATAAATAAATTCTTGATAATATTCAATTTAGCAGCCAAGTGATAAATTAAAGTACGGTATTAATCCTATGATATCGTATATATATAGTATTAAGCCTATGAAGGCTAGATAAGAACACAAACAAATACCACATCAGCCCAGACCGGTAACTGCGTTCGCTGATCATCCATTATCATTACTGATATATTCTGACCCACTTTACTTTCTCGTAACGCTGGACCAAGATGGTTTTTTATAAAATCGCTAAAAAGTTGTATCGTTAAAAATGAAGCAATTCATCTATCTTAGTGATTATTAAAGAGGAATGGTGATCAAAGATTTGATGAAGAAGTGACGAAACTGGATGATCTATCCATGAAGTGATCTCATTTAGACAGACTGTTTATTAATCTGACTATAAAATAAAAGATATATAAACATGCCGTTCAGTTTTGGGACTAAAATACATTGCTTGCCATTTGTATGACAAATCAACGCCAGAAACTGGTTCGTTTTGCACAGTAATTCCCCAAAACACTACACCATTATTTTTGTATGCTTCAAGAAATCTGAAAGCAAATGAAAACAGATCTGCTCATAATTTCATCTAATTTTATGAAATTATGAAAATTATGAAATGGGAAATCCATATTACAGACGAAAGGATGATTAGAATTCGTTTCTTACTTCACATAGTGGTTAGCCCACGTCACGTGATATGGTCCATCAGGAGGTCCACGCAATGCACCTCCACCAATCATTTGCCCACTGGTTTTCATCCATCCTGGTGCTGACCATGGAGAAGCGAATAATTTCAGTACACCATTTGATAAGCTTACTGCTTGCTTGATGTAAGGAATCTGAACTGAAAATTTGGGTAGAAAATGGAAACTGTTACTTCCCATCAAAAAAAGTGAAAATGGATTAAGAAATCTCAAAGAGTCAATTGAAAAATATTCTTCTAAAAATATAAAAACCGTAACAATTAATTTATAGTGATTACAAAACATACTTTAAACTGGAAATCTTCTTTAGCCAATGAGAAATTACTAAGAGTAAAATCATTCGGTGAGTCATCATATGAATATGCACGAGTTGAGAAATCGGTACTTGCAATCGGCACTCTGCCAATCGTATATTGTATTCCTCAAAATCTATATTCGTTTCGATGCAATAAAAGTAATAGGCAAACTTTTCTGAATATCTTAAAAATTTATTTACTGGTATATTTTTTATAATATCAATGAATATTTCGAACATGAAGCTTACGTTTGAATTACCTATATTTCCAAAATAGGACTGTAACAGATTAGCTTGAGTTGATTCACTCAGTGAATTGATATTAATTCCAGCTGCATCAGTGAATGCTCCACCAAATCCAATAATTGTTTGGAACCGTATCCTCCCATCGATTTTCAAGCGAATGATCCCAGTTTCTACAAATAATTTTTTGAATCTCGAAAATTACCAATAAAAAAAAGCTAATCAACGAATTTTTGAATATATTTGTGAAATTTATTAACAAAAAATAAATGGAATAATCATTCATAATTTCACTATAATGTGCTAGTTACATACGCATTAGCTTCATTTGTCAAAAAGGTTTTATTCCTTCAACCTATTTAAAAGTTTACCATTTCCATGGAAAAATGAGAAGTTAATTCAAACAAACAATCATTAGCATTAATAATAATAATAGTAAGAGGTATTTGTTGTGCATAATCAATTTAGCTACTGCTATTATGTTCCAAAAAATTAAAGAGAGAATCTTTGAA
Organism: Cruorifilaria tuberocauda; assembly: GCA_013365365.1. Lineage (NCBI taxonomy): Eukaryota > Metazoa > Nematoda > Chromadorea > Rhabditida > Onchocercidae > Cruorifilaria > Cruorifilaria tuberocauda. The sequence continues at coordinate 166,692 of JABVXU010000031.1, forward strand.
ATACGGTACGGCAAGAAAACTTTCAATAAAAGATGATACAACAGCGAAATCCTCAGTCACCAAAGTTGTACACGACTGTGGAATTTGATGCAATTAAAGCTCCAATGTTCTAAATTCTGCCTTTATTTCATATTTCCACTCAGTTGTTATCAATATCAAATTAATGTACTTCAGCGTTGAGTTCTGTATTGTGAATACGAAAACTGTAAGCTGAAGAATTTCTCAATGGCAAACAATTGAATTTAGAGCTCATAAATCACAATGAGGAAAGCAAGCTAATAAGGTAAGTGCTGTAAAAAATGTATACATTAATGTATTTCACCATTTACTTTTTTATAATGATTTCTTGTACTTGAAAACTTTTCTCTCTCCTTCATGGAGCTTGAAAAAACTGGAACTTATAGGGATGTAAATTATTAAAGAATTTTGAATTACAGGATTCAAAAAATGAATGCTTAAAATTCACTCATTTTTTAAATCAATCTGTATAGGCTAAAGTAACATTATGAATAAATAGCGCCTTTTCTTCTATTTTTTAAAAAGAAATACTACCATTTGCCTTTTTCATGAACGAAGAGACAGTACGTTCGAAACGTTTCCCACGTTGGTTTGTTTTATAGATGGCAGCCTTCAACGATTGCAAGTTACCGACTTCTGGTACATTATCACAATATGTCGCGTTACATACGCAAACTACACTTTCTTTCTTTCCATAATATCGCTGTTGACATTTTTTAATTTCGATACCTAAAATTTGTGAAAAAAATTATCACCGATTGAGCAATTTCAAAATTTCATTTAGAAAAGATGAAAGAATGATTATACAAAAATGTACACAAACTATAACTCTAAACCCTTGCTATGAAATTAGTTTGTATCACTTACCGATAAATGTAATTTATCAAATAAGTATCTTTTTCCAGTTTGTTCAAGTATACAGTCATATGATTTACTTGTTGTTAAAAAATAAATGAGAAGTTAATGATGATGCGGAATAAATTTTAATACCAACGAATTCGAATTTCAATACTTAATATTCACAAACTGACCAAGAAAATCCAGTGATTCTGAATATCTGGTTTAGAGAAAGTCGTTTGGTAAGCTCTAAAAGATTGCTCAATCTTCTTAATTCTACACTATATTCTATCGATAATGCTTGATAGTAATGATAAACTAGTGATGTGAATTATTTACCTGAGCATAATAGCGTTGTGCAGTAAAGCAGCAAAAATAAGCAGAAAGCAGAAAGTGAAGAACTTCGAAAGTTACGGTTGAATATAATATCCATGTAAAAGAGAAATCAGACCTGAGAGTGAAACTTCTTTTACAGAGAAGACACGGTCAATTGCTGTTTGCTATGGAATGCGCCACGTATCGTCAATCACTTCCCGTATCAAGTTTTTGCATTCTCCTTTGCTCACTCAATACTTCCAGTTAGTAGAGAGATCAACTCTTGAAAGAAATCCTAATATTTCCATGGAAATACCTGTCTACTATTTTTCATCATGTAAATGTCAATTATACTCCATCTTTTCACTTCTTTCCTCCATCCCACTCACTTTTTCTCTTTTCTTTTAAAATTATCACAAATTATCAAAATTCATCACTCTCTTTGTTAATGACAAGAATCTTTGTCAATGAATCATTTACACAGGAATGTTTATTATTGAAGAATAATTGTTTTAAAGATCTAATTTTCTCGAGAATCAAAAATTCCAACAAATTGAAATTTGATTAAGATTGTGTTAAGTTTGAAAAAAGAAAAAAAAAACTTGAAGGTCAGATAGAAATTTAAACGTACCTTTAAATTATAAAATATGATAAGGAACACTTAAATTATGCCCGCATAAACCTCGCATTTCCAAACAAAGGAACTTTTAGAATACTTGTTGGTCATTCTATAAGAGGAAAGTTCGGTTTAAAATTAAGGTTTTCTTTTGGATTTTGAGGTTTTCTTGTATTTGATTCTTCAAATTCTCCATCCCATTCAAGTTTTTCATTTTGAATTTATTAATCCATTATCATAATTTCTCACTGCCTTCCATAATTCCATCATTTAGAATGAGACGAATGGACTTGACTTATCTCCTATACTCTCGAGTAAAACCGGAGCGATCCGGACTAAGGACCATGAGACAACTTTCAACGACAGCAATCATTTCCAATATGCTCGATACACTGAATATCAGGACAAGACTTTATGTAGAATATCTCGAGATTCCTTCATTTAGAACGTCTCGAGAAGAATCCTCCATTCTTTTTTTCAGGGAAGCGAAAGGTCGCTACGATTAGAGAACGATGCTGTTGAAGAGGTCGATAAGAACGAGTGCAAAATAGAATAAGCGTGATTGTGATAAAGAATGAAAGGAATTACTGCGCAGCTGGAATACTTGTCGCCCGGCAATTCTAAGGTAAGGTTGGCTTTTTGGAAATGACTGAATTTGTTTGGCCCTTTCAGTTTTACTTTTACGATTTACTTTGATTTTTGAAATTTTTAATTTAATTTCTTTTGTAGTTTAAATTAAAAGTTTTTTAAAAAAAAAGTTTTCTAACTTTTTGCTTATCTCTGTTCTTTATTCTCTTAATAACGACTATTTCTTTCCGAAGTATCACCAAATAACTTGCAGATTATAAAATTAAATGTATCAGAACGAAAATGACTCAATCCATGGCTTGATTTCTGGCTCATCATTGTCCTGCAAACAAAACTTAGATGATATCGAACAGTTTCGAAAACGTATGGCACCGGTTCTGAATGAATATCCATCTTACAACACGACATTTACATTGGAACGATGGCTTCGTTCATACGATGATAATATAGGTTACTATTTACTAATTAACTGGAATTGTTCTGTAACCTAAATATTTTGCTTTTTGATTCCTTCATTCGATGAAAAGTGTGATTCAGCTGGATGCATGGTGTAAATTACAGTGAGAAGATAAGTAGGAATTTTTATATTTTAGACTTTAATTACAAGTGCTTCCAGTTAAGCTAATCAATTTTCAGAAGAAGCAGCGAAAAGAATGACACGGGCTTTGCAAAATATCCGTATGCTTGATGTTTGTAGAGATTATGATAGTACCCAGTCGTTGAACGATTTTTTGCACACGCTAAGTCAAGCTGCTGAGTATTTTCCAGGTTAGTATTGAAATGGAAGACATGAACAGGAAATTGAGGACCAGTTTGTTTCAATTTTCATTAGAACTATAAAAATATGAAAATATGTGATATTTTTTTGATATAAGTACAAATAAACTGAGAGTTGCATCTACAAATATTCGCACAGAATATTTATTAATTGTTACATTGAAAATTTTCTACTAGTTCTGTTAGTGTTGGACCACATTCATAAGTTGTGTTACTGTTCTTTTATATCTGCTTTATGAGATAATATTATGAAGATGAAATGATAAAGTACTTTGTTTTCAGGTGGTATTATGGGTCCGGACAAACATGGAAATATTATTTTCGTACAACCGATGGGTCGTGCTCGACCGAAGACGATGATGCGTTTGGGACGTGTCTCCGATCTTTATAGGGCAGCAATTTTGGAAGCTGAAGCTTGCATGTATTTTTTAAGGTATTTCCATTTTCATAGTTCATTATACGTTGTCAAACTATCTCTCGGAAGAGTGAAAAAAGTAAAGTTAATGGAAGATGAAAAATGTTCAGTAGCTTAAGCTTGTTAATCTATCTCCTTCATTATTATGAAAAGATATTTTTTTAATTGTATTAATAGCCTAGTAGAGTTTATTCCATACTTTAACTTAACCCGGAGTGAACTTTTCCACTTTTATAGAAAAGAAGAAGCTGCTAAAGGACGTCAGCTTAGTATTATTTTTATTTCTGACCTCGCAGAATTATCTTTGGAAACAATTTACATGCCTGCTGTAAGAGCATACATGAATGTTTTGAATTTAATGCAGGTTTCTTTTCATATCTTTCTAAATCCTACCTTATTTCAAATGTATTTTCCAAAATTACCTTGAAATCTACGCTTTCGGACCCATACACAATCCTAAAAAAATATTTATACGTCGTTTTTTCATTACCCGGCACCTTTCGTATCAATTTGGGCATTTAGTATTCCTTACAGAACTTTCATGCTATGAAAAGAAGAAACTTTATCATTTTAGTATTTGTTCCCGAATTCGATAAAAAAGGTGTACGTGATCAATTCGCCCTCTATGGTCAATGTTCTTTTTAATATGGTGAAACGAGTAGTTTCTAAAGTAAGATAAATTGAGATAAAAATCTTGAAAGCGTTTTAGTTTATAACGAAATTTAAATTGACGAAAACAAGCATTATATTTAAATCTAAATTATCAGAAAACGAATTAGATCGAATATTATTACTTTACTGCATTGTATTTAGATCTCTGATTTTTAGTTAACATTGATTATTCTCTGACAAGGATTATATATCTATAATCATTATGATCGCGATGCTTTTGTTGATTATTTCATTTTTTTCTGCAAAGCTCTTATCTTTTGGAAAAATTTTATGAATTTCAAGAGGGATTTCAGTTCCTAAATATTATAGATATTGAAAGTTTTTTCAGACAATAATTCAAAAAGTCGAATTTATTGGCAATGATTGGAAGCAGCGATTAAGAGATGAGCTTGGTGAAGAAAATATTTTTAGGTATTGGGGTGGCACAAAGGAAGCTCCAAAAGAAACGGGTACAATACGCATGGGTGGTGAAGTACCGGCTAGTTTGAGGTGACGTTAATTTTCAGTTTATTTTTCATAAATAGCAAGCTCTTATAGCTATTGTTCTAACTGCGTTTTTATATGTAGAATTAAAGCGCTTGAATCATTAAAAGTGATGGTATTGCGGCGGGATTTTAAGGAAATTTCTTTGACTTTAGTGTCATAAAAGTGATCTCTGAATTACTTGCGGTGAATTTTTCACGAAGATTCGGGTTATTTTTCAAATTTCATTTGCAGGGAGGAGATTTTGAAAACGCTGAAATTCATGCCCGATAATCAGTTAATGAAAGCAACAGTTCCAGCCGGTGGTATGCTGAAGGTTCCAGTTCATGTGCTGCAGTTAAATTCATTACTGCAGTGGTATTTTACTGTGAGTACTGGGGACATTGACTTCAAAATTACATATGGTGAAAAGGAAGAAGAGGTATGGTTTATTGTAAATTCCGATAAAATTTATTGTTTTTTTCTTTTTGGAAATCTGTTTGAGCGAAATTTTTTTCGCATCAGAATTTATAATTAACGAGATAAAAATATTTCTCTGGACTGAATTTCTATTTTTTTAAATATTTGCTTTTAATCCTTGTTAAATTATCATCGGTAAAATGGAAATTAAAAAAGTATATTATAGTGAAATTGATGTAGAATTCGTAAGTTGATTAAGAATTTTTGTTAATTTCTCAGATCTGGCCGCATTTTCGTCTGTCAACCGAATTTGTCCCGGAATTTGGCGATTTGTTGTGCCATCAAAAAGGGGCCTATATTCTTCACTTCTGTAATCCTGCAAAACTATTTAATAAAGTAGTCGCATACAATATTTCGGTAAAGGATCCGTAAAATCCATTGAAAAAAGTTGTTACCAATAGTTCAAAGCTCCCACTGCTGTGGAATTTTAAGAAATTTGAGATTTATTTGAGTTGAGTTGTTGCTCGGGCACCAATAATTTGGGTTGTTGATGAAGTTTGTTTGAGTTGAGGTTTTTGGGTTTAGCACGAACCAACGTAATCTCTTTATTCGGTAGTAGATTTGTATACAGCAACCAGTCAAAAGGGGTGATTTTTCTTGAAGAATCCAAAGCGGTTATAGAATGGATCAGAAAAAAATTTGAACGGATCAGATGCACCTAATTGGTATCCTGGTCTTTTATAGTGAAATACCAGTAGGCGGAGATTTACTAGGATGAGATTGTTTACAGTTGAAATTCATTAACACATTGCAAAAAAGAGAAACTGGAATATTTGTAAAGAGATGATTAAAGATAATGTCCACAAAATGTTAAGGTCAAATAAGATTTATGATGAGGTTTACAAAATATTTAAATATAATTTATGGGAATGTTTACATAGATTGTTGTGTACCGAAAACTTATTACAATTTATAGAAATTATTAGTTTAACGGTTTGAGGGGAATTATTTTATAATTGGAAAGAAAAGTTTTCATGAACCTTCGGATTTTCCGATTTTCAGCATTGAGGTGAGAAGATGCAATCACATCAGTCAAATGCGATTGAATTATTTTATAGGTAAAATCAAGAATTTGTTTTAAAAATGATGTAGGAATTTCTTTCGGTTGATGGTGCATGATTTTATCGATGTAAGTTATAAAAAGCATAACTGTAAGCGAACAATTTTGTTTTGAATAAATGAATGGTGTGGTAAATTTCGTACTTAATTCGTACTTGTAATTTGTTTTATTGATTTGTATAAACGAAAAACCAAGTTTTCACGTTTCTTCAGCTCAGAATTGTAAAATTATTGACCGCAGTGATTCAGTGATCCGCACTTGGTGATATCATGCTTTTTATCACCGTTTGATAATTGTTCAAGATTCGAAGAATTTATCATCACGCTTTAGTCTATAATTCCTTTATTTTATTAATAATATGGTTGGAAAGTCAACAGATATGTCATCCAAAATTTGGTGAACTTTTCTGCATCATGATTTGTGATTTTAAAGCAGTATCGTAGCAAAATAAACACACCGTTAAAAGCTTTGTTCGAATATAAAGCTAAGAAATCAATGGTGGTTACTAATAATTCATAGAGTTATTAATTATTTGATCGAAAAATGATAGAAAGTATGTCTTCGAAGTAATTCGAGTTTGAATTTTGAACAGTTTTCTTTAAATGTGAGCATTAAAATCCAAAAAGAGTAGGGAAGGTATTGAGCTTCTATTGAAATAGTCAGAAGAAGTAAGGACCGGTAAGAATGTCAGATTGTTTACAGAGCAAATTTCTATTATAATAATTTGTCATTAACTAATCGTGGTCAGTGGAGTGTCTCGGTAAATAATATTACCTAATGATAGTGGTATCTAATAGCATAATGTTATTACCGACGAGAATGTCTTTCATAATTGCTCTTCTAAGTTTCACCTGTTCAGGTATTTTTGGATATTATAATTGTGAATAGTATCTGCGAGTTAATTAATATTTTTAGCATGAAGTTTACATAACATCCATGAAGTTTACATATTCGCTGTATTAAGAACCTGTTATTAAAGTTCTTCATATCCAAGTTTTTTGATGGAAAAAATTTCATAACGCAAAATCTCCTTTCATTCAATAGTATTACAAAATTTAGAAATCAAACATTTTCTTCTAATGTTTTATTTTAAACACAAATTTTGCCTCAGCAAACATAATTTGTTGTGGAGACTGGAACATTCATTTCATACGACTGAATTGTCATTATTATAGCTTATGGTTGCGTACCTTTTGATTACAATGCAATTGCGCAAAATGTGGCATTACAGTCGCACTATGCTTTTGGTGAAAATACACTGAAATCAGAACCGATCAGTATCAGTGAGTGATAATATTGAATTGCAAAAGATTGCTTTTTTCAGAATTTTTTTACTCAATGAATAAGAAAAATCATGTTCCTGATTTACAGGTATACAGACTAATACTAATTCTTAATCTATTAGTACAGTTAATATAACGGAAACACACATTACTTATCTTTACTTCTTTACTTCCTGTCTGCACTTATTGATTTTTAACATCAAATTAAAAACAAAGAAATGAATAGGTAATACGATGGAAAAGAGACCCATTGATGGAACAAGCGACTTATTTTGCTATGATTTCGATTCCAGTTGTCGATGGCATAATTTACCTAATTTATTTATAAATGGTGGTTTAAATTGGTTCCGCGGTAAAGGCTCTCTGGATCGTAATCGTTTACAGGTTTAACTTAGTCTTCTATTATTTCTCTCGAAAAAAATTAAACATAAGTTTCCGAAGTTTCAGATGCTTGATTACCAAATTAAAAAGTTGAATTTAAAGAAAGATCGTTAAAATTTAATCAGTAACAAGAATTTCTTCTTGTATAAAATGCTGACTACATCTTTTCTAAAAATAGTCTACTTCCACATGATTTTAATGATCCAAGAAATCGGTCTGTTCTTAATCTTAATAAATAGTATATCTCATAAAGGATTATGCTGAAGTCATGGAAGTTGAAAAATATCTTATAAAATACTCCAGAAGAGCACAAATTTCTTAAGTTCTGATTAATTCATATAGATTGATTTACATAGGTATCAACTGGAACATACATTACGCCTGATGGAACTTACGGCATTGTAGCAACAGATCAAATTCAGGCTCCGAGTACGAAGGCGACATTAGTTAGTGATGTAATAAACTGTCAGCTTGGATCGGGAGAACTGCGATTCATGTGAGCCTGCATCTTCAGATAAATTTCAGAGGGATTTTAAAAACTTAAGAGAATGATAGTTGTTAACAGTGAGAAGTTTAAAAGAAAGGATTCATTGAAAATTTTGAGATGGAATTGATCAGTTGTATTTTCAATAACTTCTAACTCCGCATGACTTTTTATTCATTTATCCATACATCATAAATGACTAGAAAGTCATGCGGAGTTGGAAGTTATTGAAAATACAACTGATCAAATTATGTTTTGGGCAGTAAATTATATCCATGATTTCCGGTACTGGATAAGTCCAGATGTACGATTAACAGTATGCATAAAGCGCACCAGTCAATCATATCCGAATTTTGACTTCTGCACCAATCCGATAAGAGGAGGCAGTCCAGGACCGGCACAAATTACCATTGATAATTTTAGAAATGAACCATTTCAGGTTTTATTTTTTGATTGAAAATATGTAGAATCATTTCATAGATATTCCATTACTGATTCACTTGGTTTCTGATAATTCCGATCATTTTTAGCGGAGATTAGCAAAAAAGAAAGTGAAGAAATGGTTTTGATGAAATTTCTCGTGAAATTTTATCTTAAAAATCTAGTATTCTGTCTTTTTTAACACTTCTAAAATTTTTAATTCATGTCATTTTCTAATGTTTTACTTCACTTCTAAATGAAATTTCCATCTTCATGTTGTAGATTTTGATCCAAGCTGATAATTTCGTATTTCATTCTGCCAATTTGGAAGGCGGTTTTGCCATTATTGACAATTTGGAATATTTTGGTGATCTGTGTTCTGATGATACTATACTGCCGATCAATGTCCGAATTATATTTATTAATTTCCACTTATTGACATTCCATGCTACTTTCAGTGCCTTTTAACTCCACAAGTACAGAAAAGAACAAGGCTAATTTCCAAACTCTAAAACTTCTATTTCAATTTATTTAATTTTAACGTGAATTTTAGGGAATTAATTTGTTTTATAGCAAGATCCTATCGTATCGCAAGTCATGCACGACGGAAGTGAACTGATTGGAATTTCTGGTCCAAAAACCACTTTTACGGTTTATAAATCAGTATGTAATGTACTACAGTGTACTTTCGACGGCGATAATCAGTGCGATATAGATATCTCGAATTCAGCGTGGTTCATTGCGCATCCAGGTATTGATGGGACTCGAATAGAGAGTAACACTTCCAGCCTATTTTATAATCCAGGTAAAATAAATTTCCATTAATTTGAAATTTTTAAAAGAAAGTATAGACTGAAGATAAATAGTAATGTGAAGCATTGTTAGATGCACCGTACAATGATATCAAAGTTAAGTAACCTTGCAGAATACAAAATTTCCTCTCCAAATATCATTACATTTTTAATGAAAGCATAAAAGAAGAAATATTTTATAGCTGGTTCGTTCATTTACATCTCAGGACCTGTAACAAAAGCTCGCCTTCATACGGCATCTTTCCAATCCACTATTAATTTCAACATTCTTTTCACTCATAACAAAATTTCAAACAATTCAAAACTGCAAGTTATTGTCAAAATGCGAGGAAAACCCACGGAGAAAATTGTATCCACGGTATTTCTCTTTAACCACTCTTTAAAATATCGAGAACTGATTTCATTAGAAGCATGATTATACGATTAGCTTAGTATCCATCATTTAAAAATGATTGTTTAAATTATTAATTATACTTGAGATATTTCTATTTACATGTTCTTGTCACCGAAAATTATTATAATTGTAAGTCCTGAATTTTTTTTTGGAAATGAGTTTATTTGCAGACTCCAATACAAACGAAACAGACTAAACGATGGTATCGAGAACTGATATCATTAGAAGCGGGGTCATACGACTACGTTAGTATTATCATCAGTTAAACATGATTTTTTAACTATTAATTCACGTATCTTTTAATACTTCACATATCTGTGAAGTATTAAAATTTTTTCTCAAGAAATCAAAAGATTGAGAGAATCTATATTATTTAATCGAACGCTCAAGCATTGAAATTGAGTTACAAAATAGTTTTAGTTCGACTCTACGAATATTGTATCAAAATAATTTTGCAGCTAGCTATAGAGATCCAAAATCTGAATGACAACGAATATATCGCTATCGACGAATTCTCAGTGCTGGATTCACAGATGAGGCCAATTTGTTCACAGCATAGGGATTCCTGATTCTTTTAATTTTACATCTAATAAATTTAAATGCTGTTACAATATTTCGCTTACAAGTCGACGAACTTTCTTAAAAATGTATTCATAGCATTTACTTTGAAAGTGACACTTGATATCATTAGTTAAATAATTCTCAGGAAAACATACCTTAAACAAATGAACTCCTGAAGGGTGCATATCATGGGGATTTCTTGAGAAATAATAATAAGCATAGAAAGTATAGCTCTTCTTTGCTTTTTGTTTTGATGGCACTTGCAACAATAAGGTATGATTTTTGATACACAAAGGTACTGTTAGTCATAACTTAATCACTCGAATCATACATTTATATTCATACAATAATACTGATATATATATATCTTTAAAGAAAGATCAACATTTTTAAAGGTAAATTCTTCTCTATAACTAGTTGAAAAATGTATACATCTTAGTAAAATTGGTGTAAAATTAAATTTGATTAAAAGAATAACCGTTCAGAATAAATCACAAATAGTGAACCTAAGCAAAGAATTTTAAAATTAATTTCCAAATTAACTGTGAATTCAGTATGTGGTGCTGTATTAGCCATAATTCAATTAGTATATAATAGCAATAAACTATTGTAAGAGGAAAACCTTATTTTAGATGCAGCATAATTCTACAGAAATGTACATAGTAAAAACAAATACAAATTTAAATTTGTAAGAAGTTTAGAAAAGTAAAGTTGGGATTAGCTTCCAGAGATCTGTATCTCAGCAACACTGAGAACAGTGAAGTAAGAAAGAATAAGTAATTATTTGATATAAAATGCGATCGAAAAATGCTGAAACTGCATTGTCAATCATTTAAGATGCACAGATTTATCTTGAAGAAATAGATAAGAATGCTGTGTGAAAAGCATATTTTTGAAAAAACTATTCCTTTATAGAACGTGAAAATATAGAATCACGACGACCAAGTGAGGGTAGGAATGTAGAAGTGGAAAGCATCTGTCGAAAACCACGAGTCGGCATGGTGAAACCTGCCGTTTGTGTTCTTCCGTTTGGTGATGTCCTTTCAAAGCTTTCGTCAATTGGACGAAGATTATTTCGAGAATGCAACCGCGACAGTGTATTCGATATACCTAAATGCACGGTAGACATTGCACGTCTGAAGTGACTTTGTTGTCGTGCGCGAGGAGTTCCTAATGCCTGAGATCCTCCAAGGGGATTTCGAACTCTGAAAAGTTTAGCACTGTAGTAGTGAGTTGATACTTCTACCAATACATCATTTGAAAGGCAAAATAATATCAAATTACAAATATACCGGTAAAATTAATTTTTTTTTCTACCTGTATTAGCTGCAAAATTTATGCTTTTTGATAGGATAATGCTTAAAGCACTAAAGGAAGTTAGTGTTTCATGAAAAATCCCTCTAGTAACTTTGTCATGCATACATAAATTTTTAATCTGAAAACGACAATTGCTTACGCATGATTTAGAGCTTTCTTGATGGTTACTATATTTTCTTTGACACCCAATAATGAAGGATCTTCGTCGAAATCCACTTTCTCCACCAATGTATTCCTTCCTACCAATTTATACACCTGCGATTAAAAAATAGAAAATCAATTAACGGTATGCAACAGAGCCTCCTATTTATCAAACAAGTAGACAAATCTTGAGAAAAATAATTCTAAAAATTTTCAAATTAAAATTAATAAGAAATTTGCCTGATCTGCGACTTCGCGTAAGAACTTTTCCAGTTCTCCTTCCTGATTTTCTAAGCATTGTGCTACCCAAAAATCTTCACCTTGACTAACTCGGAATGACAAAATGAATACACCGCTTATATCTAAAATTTTCCGTAATTATGCAAGATTTATCGTGATTTAATATAGATGAATAGAACATGAATAAATAAAACATTTTTAATTTCTATTCATATGGAAAGATCAGACATGTACCAGCATGTGCAAGCCTTTGTATTCTACGAATTGAGGCAAGCATATATTGCTGATGATGCTTATATTTTTTCTTGCCATGTCGCAATACGGAAAGGGATAGTTGTCTCGTAAAGGATTGATTTGAAAAACTGTGTTTTATTGAAGCGCTGCTGTCGTCATTTCCTATTCGTACCTTAAAAGAACAATATGCATTTCGCTCGATGTTTGCAAACTTCTCTCCAAGTTACTTGAAAGTACACTATTATTTTAAAAAAATAAAAATTGTGAAAATAAAAAAATAAAAGTAAAAAATAACAACTGCTAATTTTCTCATGAATCTGTGTTTTAGAGAATAAAATCACCTTAACAATTTCTATCAAATCATTAAATAAAAATATAGCCATTCGCTTGTTCCGAGTTTTGGCCCATTCATCCTCACCTCCTAACGACAAAACATGCAGTTCGGTTTTCAACGTTCGAGCGCTTGATAATATATCAGCCTGAAAATCGTTCTAGTACTCCACATTTCTTAACTGCAACACTAACCTTCATGAAAGTACGTGACTGCTCTAAAACTCTATCAAATTTCATGCAATTTTGAAGGTGGTGTTTTTAAATTGCATTATATGTCAAAACTTCTAAATTTGCCATACTATTACATTGGAAATCTGATGACCAACAGCACCTTTTGAAATATCTCGCAAAGAATTCTTTCTAATTGGAATGTACACTCTCGCTCTCTTTCAAACGGAATTCGAAATTCCATGTTTACTTTTGACTTTATTTAAAAACTAACAGGACATCGTTCAATATCACTCGATAATTTGAAGATCATTGCGTAAGAATCAGTCTGCCTGCGAGATTCGTTCGCTTCTCTGTAAACCTCCAAATTTTTAAGAATTACTTGTATTTAAGCAAACAGAATTTCACATCTTTCAAACATGGCTCAGCAAGACTTCAGAAAGAAATACTTTCAATAAATTAAATATTACGTGAGAGCTGCTTCTATGGCTCGCTTCGCCTTGGTCAAATAGACATTATCCGGGTTTTTACGATCCGTTTTTTCCAAAATAGCTAAAAGATAATTTTCCTTTAATCAGTAAGGAAAATATTATATAAGTGAATGAATGTCAAATTTTGAGAGTAAAAAGCGCTTGTTGCTAAAACATGTATTTGACAAGCAAAAAATTTAGAGCAAACATTACCTTTTAGAAGTAAGACTACTGAATGTAAGCGTTGCACCGGGCGTACTAATAAATCGGGTAAACTGTTTCTCTGGCATTCAACACGACTTTCCGCAGCCTCAAAATTCAGATTTTAAGAATATCAGTGGGTCAACTTCTATCTCATGATTTTGTGCGATTCAAGAGCTAATTGAAACCAATGTTGAAAAATGTTTGCTGTGAACCTCAATCATAACTATTACAATTACCTTTAAGAATGCGTGGAATTTTGGCTTAGTCTGATCGCATTCATTCAAGGTCTGAATGGCTGTATCATAATTATTGATGAATGCTTTATAAACCGGCGTCAATTCAGTAACATGATCCAACCAAACCTAGAAGAAATAACAGGTCTATGAGTAGTAAAGAAAAATTTTGTAAAAGTATATGAAAAATTATTTCACTCTATCTTATTTTTGTCATATTTGTCATTAGTATTGCATAGAACAGCCTTGCATTCTAAAATCGAATAAATAAGAGTCATGAACCCTTCACCTCTGAAAATTTAAGATGCTTTGTCCGTAATATTTTATATTATTACCACCAATTAAAATTTCCAATTCATTCAGCCCTTTTTACTGCTGTCACCGCATGTTGCTCTCCACAATTCAAATTGAAAGTATTATGCAGTAATGACAGCAAGAAATGCTGAGTAAACCGGAAATTTTCATTGGTTCCTAATGATCATAGCTCTTTCCAAGAACTGTATAAGTGATTGTTACGAACCTCATTAAATACATTGATAATAGTAAGTAGCACTGAAAAGTCAAATATAATTCTTCTTCTGCATTATCCAGATCAATGGGACATTGATTTAAATAAAAAGCTATAAAATAAAGTAAAAAATCAGACTTTTCCAATTAAGCGTTCATTCATCCAATGCATTATATAACTTTGAAGTGTGCGACAAATATTCTCGTGAATATCGATTAGTGGAGGCACTTTGGCGAATATTTGGCTTATTTCAGCTTTTGTAAGAAGACCGCTATCTAGATTCGGTAAATGAGCTTCAAGAGGTTCTTTGAATACCTGCAATTTATTTAAAATAAAGAGCAAAATAGAATTTCGTTACAGAATTTTGTTTGAGAAGAAAAACATAGAAACAGAAAATAGTTCGAAAGAGCGAATTTGAAAAAATGAAAAGAAAAAATATATATATATATATATATATGATATTAGCCATTTCTATTCAAATCCAAATCCATACAGTTAACTACTAAAACTTATAAAATCATAATTATATTCTAATGATACCATCACTCTGTAATATAGACATTTATCAATAGTAAGTAAATCGTTTATATCCTCTTTCACCAAATCACTTGCAAATAATATGACGGGTTTTGGCAAATTTATTCACACTTAATCGTAAAAGTGGTAAGAGATACCTGCACAATAATCTTCAATGCTCTTAAATAATTTTCCTCAGTCTCAAGCATTTCTTTACACACAGCATATCTTTTATCGAATCTTCGCGGGGAGGTACCCAATACCTCAGGATCATCCGTTGATAGCAAATGTTCTGAGTAATCTGAGATTAGTAAGATTATTAATATTTGATTTTATAGACGCGCACCAACAGCATCAACAAGGGATTTTTGATGTATCATAGAATTAAAATAACCAATAATAAGTTAACATCTGAAAGAAATTCAAAATGGAATTATGCCGTTGGTTTGAATTTTTTCAGAGAAATCAAAATCTTTATAAAAGTCAACAGTAAGCAATGAGCGGACCAGGTAACGCCGAACAGTTACTGTTATCAAGAACTTCCATAGATGACCTAAAAAATATATGTTAAATATCGTTTTTTCACACGATTCAAGATCATTATAAAAGTCAGCAACAAACACGAAAAATTCGGTAATAACATCAAATAACTAAACTTTCGAATGGGAAAAAACTTCCACAATAAATGAAATAAATCTTACTTGGATACCGACTTCCTAGTAGTTTGATTTGTTAATTCAACGGTATTTGGTGAGAGGATGGAGCTATGCTTGGTCCGTTGACCTTTCCACTTATAGATAGTTTCATTGGCACAACAGTTCAACTGTACAGAAATCCAAAACCACTGGAAATTGTCTAATTTTTTGGAAATCCTTCACATCCATAACAAATCAAAAATAAATAGATTCTAAAGACAAACTTCTCCAGATACTAGATGCTGTTTTGCATCACATCCTTCAACTTTAGCATCCAGTGATGTCGAAACCACAATATGAGTTGCTTGTTTCTGATTTGCAGCTACTTTTCCTTCTAAAAAGCATAGAAAAAGAAATTCTACTAAAATTCTGCAACGTACGCGGGAAAAAAATATTTCTGAATCTCTCAAATTAATGAATTTGGATGCATGTAGCTTATCAAGAAACCTTATCTCCATTTTTCACATTTTTAGCTGAGATATGATTTTTTTTCCTGAATTCATCTTTTCTAAATATTCAATCATTTCACGAAAAATCAAGCTGGTTAGCATGAAATTCGCAATAAAAAGCGGAATATAAAACATACTATTTTCAATAGTTTTTTCCTTCATTTCAGTTAGATCTTTCTCGTCGTAGGCGACAAACCATAATGATAATCCACAAAATGGTTCAACCATATATCGACTCATCTGTAAAAGCGTAAAATTTCTGAAACTATGAAGAACAAAATCTAAATATTCCTTCTATCAATTTTTGAACGAATCTAGGAAAGGGTGATAAATCACAAACGAAGTTGATGGTAGTAACGTTGATTTGAATAGAATCTCTGGCAGCCCATGCTGCCCGTAACCAATCCAAATGCATTACACGACATCCAATTGACACCGCCATCTATAATAATGCATATTTCTATACTTTAATTTGTTGCACTCCCAAAAATGCATCAGTTTCACCCAATAACACATCATTGAAGCAATTACTTAAGCCTGTTTAAAAATTTTCACCTATAAAAGTATTGAAATTAATGAAAGAAATACCCTATATGTTTTGCCTCTAGCAGCATCAGTGATTAAGTGGGTGGTGGAAGCAGAAAATATTCGTTGGGCGCTACCGCCCATGAAATGTACAAGATCAACAGCTTCCCGACAATTCTTGGTAGGAAGTCCCGATAAAGCAATTCGTACACCGGACATACTGTCTGTATAAAGTGGACGATTTGGGCGAGGTACTAGTAAGGGCTGAAATATGGTACATGTGTTTACAGAAAAAATGAAGGAAAAGCATGGATAAGATGATCTATTCACTGGTTAAATTATAATCGTCATAATTAGAATAATTAGAACTTCCTTACTGCGCATTTTAAAAAGTGAATTTGCTGCAATTTGCTACATTTTGAAAAGCTAAAAAACCTGGATTTCTAAACTAAATCGCCAAAAAATAAGTGACAGTTTTTGGAAAAGAATTATTAGATAAGCAATTAATTGGTATACTTTGCCATCTACGGCACGTTTTCGGATAATTGCTGGGCCAAGAATTGGTTTTTGACAAGAATTAAGATATTTGAACCAAGGGCAATCAATGAATTCACTGCATAAGAAAGTAATGTCAGCATCTTTTGTGAACTCATAGCCATCTTCACTTTCTAACAGCTCGATACCGAAATGATTCTGCAAAACGATCAAAAGGTTAAATAAAATAACTATGCAAAGCACCAATTCAAGATTTCTAAAATTGAATTAAATGAAATAACTACAAAAACTTGATTCCAAAAAGCAAGATAATAAAAAGATACCTTTAACAAATCTGTAACTTCTGTATTACTTCTAGCGAGTCCCACAACGCAAATTCGATTCACTCTTTTAACTTGCGACGCTGACCGAGCAATTGTGTTTTCTTCTAAAAATACTTTTGCTTAATTTATTATTGTTAACAGCAGAGAACTCTGTATTTTAACGAACATAATAATACTTAGAGTGCCTGATAATCCATTAAACAATTATGCTACCCATAAAAAATGGATATATTTACATGTTTATGAGAGCCTTTTAAACATATTTCACAGTAGATTCATTATCAAATCTTTCTTTATTACAAAGTTTTTGATCGTAGTCTGAAAGAATGTAGTAATGTAAAATTACAATTTAATTATGTATAATAGACATTAACCTTTCATGATAATTGACGGTAGGTAAAGAGTTAGAAAAATACAAAAGGAGCCCTCGCGATGATTTATTTGTTTTTTTATTTAATCAGCTTTTGTCTGCTTAATTATATGGTAATTCTGTTGACTTATCTAGTCATCCTTTGCTTATTTGTGCTTCACCTATATTATATTCAGCTTCTGTCATTCTGTAAATTTATATTCAAACAAAATTCAAACTGATTATCAATGTTTTTTCTTAGAAACAATTTAAATTCCGGTTAGAAAAATTCATTTCTTCTAGATTGAGATAAGCAATAACTTACTATCGGTTGTAAAACTTTCTGTTACTTCCAAACTAAGAATACTTGCAGCAACTTCCGAGCTAAGTACACTTCCCTCGCCATCCATTGACGATTGCCACCGAAATAAGGTCGAGAAAACGAAAAATATCAACCACCTACTGCTCAAATATTTCTGCAAATGACAAATTTTGATGAATTCAGACTGATAAGAAGAAATCTGCTTCAATTTTATTTCTCTATTCTTTTTTCTCTTTTTTAAAAATTTAAAATTCACCAAACAAGCTAGAATGATGTAAGATACGCGTGAGTCCAATAATCAGTATCTGAAAAACGAAACGATCGGTCAGCAATCCATGTTCTGACCGACGTTGTGTTGAAAGCATTTCCCGTTATCATTAAAGGACGGAATGTCGTGAATCTCGCAACAGATATCTAACAGAGACACGTGAAACCCGTCTCCCAACCTCGAAGAAAACTATTAGTGAATAGAAAGATCGTCTAGCAGTTAAATTTGAATTTAAAAAGACAAATTTTCGTTGCGGGACCGAACCTTCCAATAGGAAAGAAACAATGAAGCAGATTTACTGGGACCTGAAATCTTGGGCAAGGCCTTTCCTCCGTCAATTATTTACAAACAGGAAGTGTTTCAGGAAATACTCTCCGTCTCTCACATGTCAAAATTCGACCTCTTTCCGGTCAGATAGATGAATACAAACCCTATTCATATTTTAACCGATTTGGTTATAATCTCATAGTCAGATTGAGAGTGATCTGATGATAAGAAGATTGTGAATCATATTTATCTTCCTGACAGAAAAGATTACAAGTATGAAACATTCCAAAATTAAGCCTTACTTGGATATGAGCTCATCTCTTAGGCTTCTGCTGTTGTCACTGTATCAGAAATAAATAACTCATTCCTATCTTTATCCTTTTTACAATTATCACTATTTACCTTTATGTATTGATTGATTTGTTGTTTTTTTTGTGAAATCCCAAAGGAAGTTTCATACAACATTCATTTAATATGTTTTCCATAATACCTTTATTTGCCGACAAACACAAAATCATTGAAAACTAAGAATAATAAAACAGAGTACAATTAAGTTATTTCTTTCAATGTTAATTAACAATAATAGTATCAAACATGTAAATCAATTATAAAAGCTAATTTTAATGGGAGCATTTGATATCACCTAAAATTAATCTTAATACATTCCAAAAAAAAAGTCGTATGGATCATATTCAATTATGGTTTATTTTATTGATTCCGTTTTGATACAAATAATTTTTTCAAATTTCATGAAAATATTAAATTCTTTGAGTAACTAATTTACTTCATTTCTAAGACAATACTAATCATGATATAAAATTTAATTAAAACAACACTGAAGATATAGTGCTGAATTTTTTAAACGTACTTTCACAATTAAGCATAAATTGAAAGGAAGCCAAAGTTTGAACTACAAAAGAGAGCACAAATACAAAATAGTGAGGAAAAGAGATCAAAGCATACATTCACTGCAAAATATGTTCGACATTACTGTTGCTTACAATTTGACTGTTTTTGTTTGTATTTAAAAAGTTAAAAAATTTTTAGGCTTTATTTTTTGTTCATTTTTTTTTCATTAATAATGATAAGTAATCAATGATAAATGAAATCACAATAATAATAAATGCATCATGATGATATCCAAGACAAAAATACTCATTATGAAAATCAATATGTTAAATTGCGATCTTTGAACGTTTGTTTCGAAAAAAATTTTTGTAGATTTCAAAATTTGAACTGATGTTGAAAATTTACATGATTTTTTTCTTACTTAAATTTGATATCCTCCTTGCTACTGAATCGTATGTCAATCTTACATTACCATCATTTTTTTTGATGACTGAATTTTTTTCGAAACTTTCATTTTATGATGTTACATGAAATTTCTACTCATACCGATTTTTTTACACATACATTGATTATCTTTCTTTTGAAATGCAAATTGCGAATTGGAAAGAAATTGCTGTACTGAATTATTTGCTGCAATTCGAAGATAGCAACTTCCGTATTTTTTTTTTGTTGAAATTTGATTACCTGGTGACGAGTTTTAATTCCGCTCGTTGCTTATTTCATCAAATCTTTGACAATTGATCTTTCTTTTTTTATTGTTGATACGTTAGTTTCATGCAATGAGATTAAGCTTAATGATAAAAAGTGCAGTGCATCAAATAGCTATATTGCGCAATTGTCGCTAAAGTGTTTTGTTATATACTAACGTGCTAATTGAAATTGATATAAAAAGTTCAAAATATTTTTTCTTGTTTCCCTCATTGAAACCTTTTGAACGAGAAGCTTCCAGAAGATAATTACTAGACAATTATTAAAAATTGAAGAGCACGCCAAATACAGTGTTCACATGTTATCATGTTGGCTAATAATTATTAATAGAACTCGTTAAGGCTTAAAAAAGCATAACATGTTTTTTTTTCAGCTAAAAAAGTCTTTTAAAGGACTTTTCCAACTGCCTTATTTCTTGCGTAATTAAATAATTTAACTGTGAAAAACAAATTTCATACAAAAAATTTCGTAAACATATTTTAAGATAATTTACCATAGAAAAAAGGAGATGGTGATAAGGCAGCATCAAAAAAGGCAGTAAAGTGCAAAAGTGAAATGGTAAGTAATAACAAGCATATCAGATGTTGTAATGCATGATGAAAAAAAAGCAGTTTTTGATAAGATTACTGAGGAGGTGATGTAAAGGTATGTAAGCAATGATGTATGTGTTCCTGTTCATTATCAGTGACGTCTTTCTGTTGACATAAAAGTTGTAAATTATTCTACTCTGTTGACAGATATCTCTGTTTAGTGTACTTTAGAGAAAGAAAGGGAGAGAGAGAGAGAGAGAGAGAGGGAGAAAGAGAGAGACCGCTGCTCCAATATTCAGATGGGTTTCCTCCTCTTCTTCATGTCCAATTTTGTCCTCAATATGCTGAAAGTACTAATTTTCAATTTCTTTGTACATTTTGCTGGTTTCAGATTCCACCAATCACCACACGATATGATATCATTCCATCTCTTCACATTTTCAAATGCATCGGAAGGTTTTCAAATTTCTGATAATAATAGATGCCTTCTTAAATCGATCTGCTTGCATAAGTATTTGTGAACTTAAATGAACTTACTGATTAATTGACGATCGTGAAGGAGCGTTTTCTCGGCTACAAATGCCATCAGCAATTAACTGCTCCCTAATTTCTGCCTGTCGACTCATGCCCAACCGCATTCTATAATCTCGAATGGCGGTCACTAGTGGTGATTCGGTTCGACCTTCCTTGGCGTCTTTTGGCTTTACTGATCCTGTTGTTCTGTATCTGGAAAAAGTTTCTCGAAGTAAAAGAGAAAGCATGTTTCATTTGTGTTTCTTCCTTTAAAAATTTCGAAAACTCTCTGACGAGAAAAGAATTAAAGATAATTGCGTTGCTTCAGATATAATTTCTCTTAGATCACTTTGAACTTACCGATTTAATATTTTCGATACACAACTATGCGTAATACAAAGGCGTTTCGATATATCACAAATTTTCCATCCACTCTTGTAAAGGCTAACAATTTGTTCTCGTTCGCTCATTGATAGAGGTAATCCAGGACTGTAAATGCGGCCTAGCTGATTTGTTCCTGCAAGCACAACTGTTGGAAAATTTTAATCTGAAATTTATCGAACGTATAGACAACGAAACATATTTCTTTGAACAAGTATTTGAACTGATAAGATTGATATAATTTTTAGAATACTGGAAAGTTTGTCGTCGTTTTCAAATCACAAGACAAAAAGTTTTGCAAAGATTGAATTTGATATGTGCTAAATGCTTCTCCATACCCGAACTACGGCTAGGGCACGAACTGGCAGATTCTCGACGCTGTTCTGATTCGCTAGATGATCGGTAATCGTTTGATTCAGACGATGTCGAAGAAGGTGGACTATCAGCAAATGAACCACCATCAGAGAGATCGTCCGGTGATGAAAATGAATCTCGACCACCAAACGCTAAATCGTCGATTGGTGGTAAACGCTCCAAATGACGACCGCTCGTTTTTTCTTCACCCTATGATAGATATTTTTAACGATCAGATAGATTTACAAAGAAGAACTTTGTCTGCCAATTCATTCTAACTGTTCCTTTTTCAATTTTTCGGCAACTCTTTATCATATTGAATGATTATTCATATGCGTACAATTTCAATCACTAATGGTTCTTCTCATTTATTGACCTATTTATCGATTTCATAATTATTTTGCTTATCGTTTAATTATTTACTTAATAACCTACCATTATTAATTTACTTTTATATTGATTATTCTACTGCTTACCTGGTTAATACTTTTCACTATTATCTCTCTTTCGATCATTTAGAGTATACTTTAGTAACTATTATAACTATTGTAAAATCGAAAAAAATGCATAAGTAAAGACCTAAAGCAGGGAAAGAAATTAAAAGAGAAATGATTTGTTTTCGAATTTCTTTTTCATTGATCGATACTTATAGATTACTTCCAATATCTCCTCTTTTTATGCTTTAAATCTTTTAAAATTTTCCGTTTAAAAAATATCTCTTTCAATTTTGATCTTATCATAAGAGGTCATTTTAGAATTAAAAATAGAAGAATTAACCTACAAAGACGTTAAGAACACAATGCATAATGGTGATAGAAAGTCAAATTGATAAACAATTCCTCCGATATCGTTGAAATTTAATATTCTACGGACAATACTCAGTGATTGGATAAAGATTTTATTATCTATCTCATTTTCAAAATAATCCATATCTTCTGGACAGTGAACAATATTTCACTTTTTATTACTCATTTGATTAGATCGTTGCCTAAAAAATCCTTACTTAACTATTCTTTACTTGACTATTTCACTATCATAAAACCATAAATTCAAATTCCTTGTTATTGAACCTTTCAAATAATGAAATTTGCAATAAAAAAAATTAAAAGATTGAAATTGATTCTCGTGTCATTTAGCAAAAGATATGAAAGGTTTATGTTGACTTTTGATCATCAGCTTATCACATTCATTCATATTAATTTGGGTGTTGGATACGGAAAATGAGAATTATAGAGTAATTAAAATTAAATTGAATTAAATTTAAATGATTTTACTTCTTTGATTGAAATTATCTGCTTCAATTTTCTTTCACTAATTTTTTTTTCATCTGAAAATTTTTATCAATTCGAAGAAAGCAATATGTCATTTTCATTGACATTATTAAGATGAAAGAGAAGAGAGGGAAGAAATACAAATATAAAAGCATTTTTGATTATTTATAAATGCTACTCTCGATTGATGCAACCAATTGTTGTAATCTTTGGAAGACAAAAAAAGAGAATTAAAAGATTGGAATGAAATGCGCGTTAATGACGGGCGCGACGAAGTGAATGCATTTTTACACTTTGAAATGCTAATAAAAAAGGAATGAATTAATGAAATGGTAGGAAGGACGGTAAAAGTAAGACAAATGATATGAAAAATTAACTCATCCACTTGACAACTGATCAAGTGCAACAGCTATCTTTTTTTGTTTTATGAAAAATTCTCATTAGCAATTGCTCTTGCAATAATACCTACTACTCCCTCAATTCATCTATTCCTACCTTTTGCGAGTGTTAAAAAAAAGAGAGAAAAGAGCAGAAAAACTTGAATAACATTAATCAACCACTTCTATTCAAATACAGTAAAGTAAATCAAATGAATTAAATCATCCAAGTTAAACAACTTTTTCACTATGCTCATTAAACTTATCAGTGCTTTTTAATTCTTTTAAATATTAATTACTTGCAGTTATTTAGGATAATTAGCTACTCTATTATATTTCTGATTATTTATATACTTTGTGATTTCTCTTTTTTTAACGTTCTATTATTTGTTTGTTTAAATTTTATGTTTATTCTTTTCATTTATTCAATTTCTGTTCATTGTTTATTACTATTACTTATTCTTTTATTATCTTTATTGTCTGTCCTTCTTTTCATAACTTACTTATCATCTATTTACTTAACTTATTACATTGCTATTTCATTTCTATTTTAATTTAATTGACCTACATTTTTCATTATTATCAAAAATAAGCATTGCAAAGAAGTGCATGAAAGTTTTGTAGATACTGATATAAACTTGATAAAATTATCAATATGAACTAACATAAAGCCAGGCGTAGAAATCGCGTTCCAATGTTTCAGGTGTTGATATATCAATTACGAAATTCCTCTCTCCGATCGCATCCGCCATCATCTCCTATAGACACCGAAATGACTGTTATTTTTTTCCATCAATACGGCCTTATTTCGTAACATTATTATCACAGCGGTGAAATTGATGATATTAAATTGCATCACTAATACTTTAAACAAATTTAATATCAGCCTATCTGTTTCAACTCGCTCAATTAGTCAATCAAGATAAGATTTTATACATTGGGAGATTATCTGTCTTCTTTCCAGATTCAGATCATTATTTAAATATGGTAAAGAATATAAGACAATCGCGATTTCTGATTTCAATCATCAATCATGACGCAACAAAAGAAATTACAAACTACTAGAAATGAAATGCAAGACGAGTGAAGTGATCATGATTATTGCCACTTATTTATAAAACACAATTGCATGAAAGTTTTGTAGATACTGATCAAACAGTTGCAAGGTAAAAAAAACAAAATTAATTAAAAACAATAATGTTAACTGTAAAGTTTATGGACTTTTTCTTTTTGAAATAACAATATTTGTATTTTGTCTCTTTAATCGAAATAAATAATATTTACTAATATGCCTTTGATCTAATGCAATTATTGCATTTTAATTAATTAATTCATGAAAACTTAATGAAAGCTCTTCATAGTGAATGGATTTTGATAATTTAAGATAGATCACGTATGTTAATTAATCCAATTAGTGATAGAAGGAAGAACGAATCTTACCTATGCTTTCATCAAAGCAACAAATTTTTGCCAATAATATATGAAAACAAAAAAAAGCTGCCAACGGCACTTCCAGAATTTTTGTTTTTTTAGAAAGAAATGAAGCTTGTTATCATCGTCATTACTGTTAACAATAATAAACAGTCAGTCCTTCCTATCTTTCCATCTCTTCCTCTCTCTCTCTCTCTCTCTCTCTCTATCATTCATCTTCTCCTTTCCATACGATCAAAAGATTTCCAAAAAAAAAGTGAAAAAAAATGTCATCATGGAAAAGGTATGAAATGAGTATGTATGGAAGAAAAT
The DNA here is from genome assembly GCA_013365365.1 of Cruorifilaria tuberocauda. Lineage (NCBI taxonomy): Eukaryota > Metazoa > Nematoda > Chromadorea > Rhabditida > Onchocercidae > Cruorifilaria > Cruorifilaria tuberocauda. Next base: position 192,050 of record JABVXU010000031.1, read on the forward strand.
AGAAATGAGAAAACGTACTAAACAGTACTAGTTGTACTACTACTGGTTATTTACAAAAAAAAAAGGAAAAATTACTTGTTGTGTGTGGACGAGATGGCCCACATTGATTCTCTTTTCATTTGAAAAAATTAGAGGAAAGGAATGAGAAATGAGAAATGTTTGTTTGAATTTATCACACATCACTACTACCAGCCGTATCGATGATGAATTTCATCGTGAAAATCATTTTTAATTTGATGAAATTCTGTAAATGGAAAAGAGAATTGCTTTTACCTAGCCCTAGATAAGCTATGTGAAATAAATTACTTGCAAAACTATAATGATGCACTTTTAAGATCTGCTAATTAAGTGTTAAAAAAAAACAAATTGATTAGGAAGCAATCGTTTCTCTCATGATAGAGCAATTTTTATCGATGTAATTTCAGAAGGAAGCATGATGAGGAAAGTATGATGGCTTAAAGATCGATCGCAATTCAGGAAAGAAGAATGGATTTATAGAGAAAGTCCATTTTGTATTTTTTTTTCTCTTATACAGTACCGTGGAAAATTGAAATTCACTTAATGATTAAGCAATGATTATCGTTGCTACTAGTAAAAGTAAGAAATTATGCAAATAATTTACAAAAATTCAGAGATAATATGAAAATTTTAAACTTCAATTTCAGAATCTTCACATTCTATTGCTTCACTCAACTAATTCTCAATAACAATTAATCTTTTTAAGCAGCTAGGTAAAAGCGAAGGATATGAGAATACAATGTTTGTTTATACTTGACGAAAAAACTTTTGCACTGGTCAGTTTCTATCATTCACCAATTACACCTTTTAATAGCTATAAATTCGACATTACCTATTTCCTAGCTAAATTTGCAGAAAATTTAAAATAATTTGATTACTTTGATGATTAGTTTAATGATTGAAAAACAACGGAAGAATGAAATTATTGAGTAAAAAAAAATGAAATATTTCAAGAAATTTGTAGAAGAAATACGACACTATTCGAATAAGAAAATATCAATGACAGTAATAATTTTTCATTGTTAAAAATAAACTAAATAGATTTAATTCCAACACAGTTCCGACGACAAGATCCGGTTCCGTCTTTCCTTTTCTTTTTTTTTTACTGACAGTAATAACAGGAACATTTTTGAATCGTAGGATTCAAAAAGTTTCATTCATTAATATTTGTCATCGATGATATGGTTCTTCTCAAACTACTGTAACTCGTCTACATAAGTCATGTGAAGTTTTGGAACACTTAGTATAAGCTATAGATTGATTGATAAGACTTTGTAAGAATTACTCTTACCACTTCTTTGATCGTAAAGATGTGATAAATAAATTATTCAGGTGTACTTTCAAATAAAGTAAATTTTCAAAAATAGAAATTTTGAAAATATCATCAACATTATTTTTGGACATTTAGTTATTATTTAATTTCAACTATTTCTATTAGTATTATTATAATTCATTCTTATTAATTTAAGTTCAAAAAATAATTTAACTGATATGTTTGGCAGAAAATTTGCAAATGCAATATTGCACTAATAATTATTCTTATTATTGATCAATCATAATTAGGAAAAATGATAAACTTATCATCGTTCGATTGCAAACTTTGAAAGATGCAGCATCCTTGGCTATTGCTATAACATCAATGAGTTCATCACAGGTACCTCGAAAAAAAAAACATACATAGCTAAAAGCCAAAGCACATGGGTGGCGGAAAATAAAATAGAAATTATTCAGGTGTACTTTCAATGAAATAGCGAAGACGATATTATAAGCAAATAAATGATTGGATAGAATGGAACAGGCGAACAAGAAAAAAGCTATCTACTTTTAAAAAAAGAAATTAGCTGATATATTAATTATTTCAGCTAACTGGTTTCGAACAGATCTGATGAAATTTTGCCAGTTTCTAATAGAGTGAATTATGAAAAGCATCTTTTCGCATCTAATCGCTTCGCCCTTTTTAACCTAAAGAATAAATTGACAAAAGTATGCTATAAGCGGCAAGACAATATTGCTTTTAATTGGAATCTAATTAAGCTGCAAATTAGTAACAAAGAATTAATTTTTAATTTTATCAAAAGAAGCAATCTTGCAGAGACGAAAATTTTTTTTTTACAAAAAGTACACCGAAACATCTCTGCTGCATACTTCAGACTCCGTCCTAGCAAGCAAACGCAATACATCAAATTTTGCTTGAATGTTTTTTTTCCTTCTAAATTCCTTCTTCTAATGAATTCAATTGTAACCGAAGGATATCTGATGGTAAAAGCTGGAAGTATTCAGGATGATTTCACTCTGATTTACAGTGTGTTAAATGACATTATCTTTTAACTATTTCATATTAATGAATTCGAAAAATGAACAATCTGATTTGTGGAAATAATCCAAATCAAAGTTTCATGGAAATGATAAAAACATGAATGAATCATTTGAATTTGCTATTGAATTTCCTAATTTTCACGATAATTTCTTTCTCATGAATTTTCACTGCTTGGCTGGAATTAAATTGTTTTGATCGAATTCCAATATTTTCTGGAAGGACAAATATTTAATGCAATACAGCAAGTAGAAAGTTAAATTACGGCAAAGCAGAAGACAAAGGATATTGTTAGGGTTTATTGGTAAAAGATTATAAACGTTGGTGATGAATGATAAAACGAACCATTGGGATAAATAAATGATCTAATTAGAGATGAGGGAAAATTGAATATTTAATTAAAATAGACAAGGAATCAATTTGCTCGTGATGTATTCAATGGCTTGGAGTATAAGGCTGAATATGAAATAGGATGACTAATTTTAGGCTAAATTTTATTGGAATCGGTGAGATTAGAAGAGATGAAAGAGAGTAAAACTTCCGAAAGTTCTCTCGAACAATCAGCTCACCAGAGATGGATGATACTGCTGGTATGCGTTAATTTACAATGATATATGATAAAACAAGGAAAGTGCTTCTGATACAGGTAAGTGGCGGAAGAGGAAGGAGAAACTGAAGCAGGATAACTTATAACTGGTTTCTACTCCTGCATTCTTCTTACTCCTCTCCACTTCATGCCGTATACTCAACTGATATATTCCTTCTTATCATTCATCATTCCAACTATGGCAGGATTAATTTGTTGCTATTCAGTTTATAATTAAATTTAGCAAAACAAAAGAGTAATGAATTTCAAATCATAAAGGAAAAAGAAATGTATTCACAAATCCTTATTCAATAAATTCTCCGAAATTTTTACCTATATCAAAAAGTATTAATTAATGTGCAAGTAATATCTTATCTGATCAGGTAAAATTCTAATCTATGATTTAATCCTCTATTTGTTTTTTTGTTATATTTCCTGCTTGCATCTTTTCTTCGCTTTTTTCTTGATAAATTATCAGCATAAAAGTAATATATCAAGAAGCAATTAAAATTTTTTTAAAGTGTTAATATTTGATAAGCGCTATGAACGAAGTTCAATTGTCTTGGCTAAATAAATCATTTCTTCAATTTGTTTCTCATAAAAAGAGTCATAACGAGGAATCAAAACTTCTTTAAATATTGCAATGAAAAGCATAAAGTTAAAGTTAAAGAAATTCTGCTACTTCGCTATTAATCCATCATATTGCCAATGCTAATAACTTGCATTTCTCAAAAGTGTTAATTGAATAAATTTTATACAGCCTTGCTTACAACGTAACAATCGTTGACTTATTTATAATAATATTTAAAGAGACAAGCAGCAACAAGTGATAATAATTCATTTCATCCGGAGCATTTCTTGAAATTCCGAGCAAAAGTGGGCACAGATTACAACCTAATTATATTACTATAAAAACAAGTCAATTTAAAAATTGCAATAATAATAGCAATTCATCTTCATCTCATTTCTAACAAATAATTGTATTTCATGCAATTTAAATTAAGAAGTTATCGAAATTGAATAACGACAGATGGAGTTGGAAGATCTACGAACACGTATGATTTCCTGTAACTATTCCACTTTCTGAGGTAAATAAAAAGCTCGTACAACATTGTATTATTTGACGGATTTAATTATCAATTTAGAATTACCATGGCCGACTGGGAAATATAAACGATTCGTCTGAATTCCGCCTGAATAAATGAATCAAAAATTCCAATTCTTGTTTTGTTTATAAGATATAATAACTTTGCTGTTTTATTATTTTACTATATTATATAGTAAACTAAATTTTCTTTTCTTCATAATAAAGAAATAAACAATATACGATTAAAATAATTGATTTAAAATTGAAACCGATAAGAATCTCATGCCTACTTAATTTAATAAAGAAAATTAGAAAAATAATCAATGTAAGCTTCTTATTCCTTTTCTCGTAATAGATTGGATTTTAAATATGGTGTAAATATAGTATGTCTATTTCTCATATAGTAAACTATCAAAATAAGATTAATTAAAGATCAGCGTAATTAATTAGCACCTCATTATAATTTTTTGTAGCAGAAATTGTAGAAATGGTTTAAAGGATTAAGAACTATCATTGGTTTTTGAATTTTTAATAATAATATTTTTATTTTCTAATCATTAAAGTTAATGAGTATGCGGCAGTATTTTTATGACTTGCAAAAAACTTCCAGAAATTATATCTCAATATTTCCAGTCTTTTAATCGCATTAAAATTCAATTTTAGAAATATGATAATGAGGAGTTGTATCTTTTTTATATTTATAAAAAATAATACATATTCATATTTAAGTATTTTACACTAATGGTCATGATGGGAATAAAGAGAAGTGAGGTTGAAATAAATTGGAAGCATTGAATCGAACTTTGGGATGTAATTGTATGAATGATAAGTTATAGTATGAATCAAATAAAACGAATTAAAAATCAATGGAAGGAAAATTTGTGGAGTAATTCTATTGTCAAATGAACTAAATAATTGTAGAAATTAGATCTCAATTATTAATGAACCGACATCCTGAAATGATTGAAGAAATGTGTTTGAAATGCCGGAGATCCGGTAACAATCTACCATTTTCCTTTTCAACCAATTGTTCTACCTGTTTTATTAAGAAATGAACCGAACTTGTCTTTCGCAGTTTCGCTGTCTGTAATGAAAAAGGACATCATATTCTTGTTTTGTCGCTTTTCCTACCACAAATTGCTACTAAATTACAGGAAGAACAAGTTTTACCGCTGATTAGTTAGAAACGATCACAAAAGGTTTCTTAAAGAAGCGGACATCGGTATGTTACCGTCATCCTCCAAGCGTGTAACAGCCGGGAACCAGTGCAAATCGTCTTCTTCCATCCCTTCTCTTCTGGACAAAACACCGAACCCAACCGATCACGAGGGAAGTTTTCCAAACACAAAAGAGTTACATTTTCTTTTCGTCTTATTTAAACTCTTTCAAATTCTCACTCACTCTTCGCAGGAGAAAGTGATGAGATGCAAATTTTTTCTCGGATATATCAGTTTACAACTTATTCATTAGAGTTATTGTTAAGCCATTGCTTTATCAATGATAGCATCATTGATTCTATCGAAAAGATCAGTGTGGAAATTAGAGTAAACAGTATATAGTTTTACTCTCTGAATGAAAAAGAAATTTAATATTGTAAATGTTATAAGATACTGTAAATTCAGATATCAAAATTATATGGAAAGTAGAAAATAATTAATAAATCTTAAAATGGAATGAGAGATAGTGAAATAGTAATAAAGATTAAGATTACTATTATTGGAAATATATAAATGTAGCACTTATAGTACTAATTTATTTGTGAAATACCAAAAAAATTAATTAATTAATTGTATTTCATTTCCGTATTGTCAGTTTTAAAAAGCCAAATGGATTTTGAAAAGCTTCCAAAAATAGCAGTAGAATTGACAAAAATGAGAAAACATTCATTCATCCAATCTGCTAACTATGAAGAAAGAAAAATAATAATAGTAACAATCAACAAGTGAAGAAGTGAAGAATTCTATTTTACAGTCATTGGAAAGATTTGTAGTAATTCAATAATTGAATTAAATTATTTATAATCGAATTATGAATGTCTAATACCTATCTTCATGCTGTTTTTTGCTTGTAAAAATTCACAGCTATGCAACAATTGTTGAAAAGTACTTTTAAAGATCAGAAGTGGTAATTAGAAGAAAGTCACGTTGCCTTTTTTTATTGTTTTAAACAACTGAAGCAAGCAAACTGAACATGTCTTAGCTTTGATTTTATCAATTCATGGAGGAAAATCTTGGAAGAAATTTGTTATATTGGAAAATTGGAATCAAGTAGTTTCAGCTTGATCTATCACTGATAACATTTTTGAATTTCTGTAATTCACCTATAAAGTTCACTATGAATTTTTTATCACACATCAGAGAGAAAAATTATAACAATCACATAGAATTGTCATCTTGAAATATTCATTTTAGAATTATTTAATTTATTCGCTGATATCAAAAAGAAAAAAAAACTGACCGTTGAAATAATATTCTCAATAGCACTTTATTCAATGATTGTGTGAATAAAATAATTTATGAAAATTGAATTTAAATAGTCAAATGAGTTTGGAGAATATTATATCGCATATTTTTCTAGATCTGCAACGATATAACCAATCTATGAAATTAAAGGTAATAGTCAAAAAGTAGTATAGCCTTTAAAGTTAAAGGTCACTTGAGAATTCATTCATTTCTTTTTCTCATTACAACAATGAAATATTCTTGAAGGCATTGAAATGAAAAATGTATCAAAGAATTTATGCTGGATGGATGAAGATTTCGAGCTAAAAATGCGTAGAAATTCTCAGCTACTAGAACTTTACAATCGAAGATAAATTCAAAAAGGAAACACCGAAAGAAGTGCATAAAAGTTTTTTTTTAACAAAAAAGAGTAGTCGCTTTCGAAATGAAAAAGTTTTGAAAATTGATATAGTTCTATCGGGTAGCTTTTTTCCATTGTTGTTGCAATCTGTTGAAGAACTTTACAGCTTTACATTACTATTTCAAATCAATGAATTGTCTTATTGGTCCTATTATTAAAATTCAAATTCAAATTGAACACTAACTAACCATAAAATAAAGGACAACAAGGAGAACTGAAAATAAACTTAGAGTCCTTAGATTTTTTTAAATATTTCTCCTTTCCGTGTGAAAAAACTGTTAACTAAAAATAAATTCACCATATGTTTCCTTCTTCTTTCAAATTTATTCAAAATGCTTTTGAAAATAAGAAATGAAAAGCTTATCAACAAGATGAAATTCAAAAATTATTGAAAAAGGAAATCTAACCGATAGTTGCAAGTTGCAATATTTTGTAAAAAAATAAAAATGTCACATTTTCGGATGAAATGAAATTAACACTGGAAAAACTTTCAGATAAGAGATAAAAAAAGAAGAGCCGAAAACAGTCAAAACACCTTTAAAACCAAAGAAATTAAATTTGTAAGATTTCTCGTAACCTGTTTCTGCTCATAACTGCGCAGCATTTCATCCAAAGGAACTTGCCCGTTATCAGAAAGTTTTGAATTTATGATAATTACAATTTTTCGTAGAGCAGCAAAACTCATCGCTCTTAAGGAAAATTTATTAATTTTATGTTTCTTTTCTCTCTCTCTAAAAAATCTTGATAATTTTTTTCTTTTAGTTCATCATGATTAATCGTTTGATGTTGATTTAAATTTAGGCTGAATTTTTAAAAGAATTAAATTCAAGTTGAATTACTGTATTTCTATTTCTCACTGAATATATCATTCATTTGTAAATGAAATGGGAATTTTCTGTACTTCAATTCGTTCTCATGAATTAGAAATGATTCAATGTAATAATTATATGAAATAGTTTCGAGAAAATTTATTTTGATTACTTTTTTTTGACAGAGTAAGTGATTAATACGAAAAACTCCTTTGTTCTTTACTTAGTCTTTTCTTCAATTTAATCTTTTAAGGTAATTCTTTAAAGTAACTATTATTTGAAAACTACTTTGTAAGTAAAAAAATTAAAGAATTACATACTTCACCAGAATTCAGCTAACTCCAAAGGAATAAACGAAAATGAAATAATATCTTACTGGAGTTGTTGTCCATGAGTTACTTATTGCTCAGCTCTGTCATCTACTGCTTTGTTAAATGAATTGTTTAGCTAAATTTCGCTGAGAATAATTTAATTAAATATTTCTAAACTAGGAAAAAAACAAAGTCTAAAGCTCTTTGTTCCAAAATTTAAATTTATCGCTTCTATAAATTCAACAGGTGATAACAGTTTTTAAATGGCAAATTAAACTAAGGCACTAAAGATCTACGAAGAAGCAACATGTGGGATTCTGCAAAAGTGTGGCAAAAACAAGGATAAAAACGATGAATTTAAATTTTAAAAAAAAAAGTTTTGATAAGAATTTTCTCGTCTTCTTTGCTTGATACTTTTATACTGTTGAAATCAGTGAATTGAATGTTGAAAAAATTCGATTGGCATGCTTGTTCAAGTAAAAAAACATGGCAGCAGGTGATGAGATTACAACGAAAGTAATTAATAAGCAGTAAAACACGATTTTTTCTGCTCGAAAATCATGAAAGTTACAATTGAAAATATGTAAACTGTGGAATTTAACTGATGCAATAATGAGTAACTTTCTTAACTAATTAGTTCATTAAATTAATTACTAAAAAGTGTGAAAATTTTTTAAATTAAAAAAAATGAAAAGATTTTTATCAGGTTCTTACCATCTGTAATTCTGCAACCAATAGGACAAAGTGGGGATTTTCTAAAGATATGAATTTAATTATTCGAACATTATCGAACGGTGAACAAAGAATATTCCAAAACAGAATTATTATTTTGAATTTTAGATCCAAAATAAAAATTTTCATATTTTAGAATGGATGATTATAGCATTATTAAAACAGTATTGAAATCATTAAGTTAAAGCAATAATAGTAAAAGAGTAATAATAACAACATTTCATGGGAAATTTTATTTGTTTTGAAAGCTTTCATCATATCATTTGAAATTTCCAAAATGGCTTACAAGGCAGAATATCAGACAGATTTTTTCCTTATGGCAAGAAGAGATAAATTTTGAGGTTTTGATAATTCAGACTTGTTTGTATTGTTAAACTTCTTCCGAAGAAGGATATTGCTAGTGATGATTTTAATATAATTCAAAGTATATTCTCTCCAACAAATCTCAACAAAAGTTGCCTATTATCATTAAAAGTACATAAAACATAAAGTACATAGAATAAGCAAAACTCATTTAAATACAAATTTTATTTTTAATTAGAGATAATTACGTTTCTGTCTGTTTAACTGTTCGTTTTTATTTTTAAAAAACTGCTATTAAATTTATGAAGCAAATGGTATGAATGTAATAGCAACTAGAACTGGTTTTCAAATAAAATAAAAAAGAACCAACGTAAAAGAGGTAAGAAGCAAGTGAAATATTTATCTTGAAATCATGATTTGAAAAAAAAAACAAAAAAAAAACGAACATTTTAAATAAACCATAGGTGAAGGCATTGTATGATTTATGTTACTCTCTTTTATCTTACAATATTATTACTCAATGAAAGCATAGAACGAAGATTTTGTAACAATCTGTAATTGAGTTTATTCTTCATTGAAAAATCTTCAAGAGTACATTTACTGTTTTCCATTTGCAACTTTTGCTGGAAAATTATTCCAGATAGAAATTGACAGTCTTTAAAACAGTAGAAACATAAGCAATATCACAGAAATCCCGATAGAGAATATGAATCCTAGTTTTCCTTTACCTAAACAATTTCAATATCACCGGTAAACAAGCTGCTAGTATTCATTGAGTTATGCCATCTTCCTGAAGCTATCATAGCTACAAGATAATGTGATGCATATTCTTCTACATAAAATAACGCCTATTGTAACGCTTAGAGAACATTTTATGCAATAAAAAGCGAAACTGTTATTTCTCTTACTCTTTATTGTCCAAATTAATGAGAAAGCGCAATGCAAGTAGAAAGGTATCTAAAAATAACTTACTAGCTAGAAAAGTAAAAAATTCTCCGCATAAAATTGATAGGTTAATTGCTGGGAAGGCTTAGCAGATGAAAGGTTTAGCGGATAGGAGGATTTTATCATCATCTATTTTCATTAATACTAATAGTATGCGAAATTATTAAGCAAATAATTTCAAATTAATAGTTAGATTTTTTCTGAAGCTAGAGATCAAGTAATTTTGATAAGTTATTTTTCAAATCAACGAATTTCAACTTATATTTACCGCTAATTTAAGAAGCAACACTAAAAATGAAACTCTTTTTAAAGTGAAGTAGAAGTGAAAAATTATTGCTCCAGGATACTCACATCATTCCCTTCTTCGCTCTCTTTCTTATAATTTCTGATTTAAACAATGAATATATAGAGTAAATTCTTTTCAGTAGGCTGACTCTTCAAAGTCCTTTTTTCTTCTCTCATTTTCCTTTTAACAAATTAGAAATTTTTTCTTCATCTTTTCTGAAAAATCACTTTATCAATGCTCATTTCACTCAAAACATTTTCAGCACGGAAAAAAGTATAACTAGGAATGATATAAAGGAGAAAACAAAGTATACAATGTTAGGCCAAATTTCTGCTTGAAGCCTGAATAGTTATGAGGATCTCTATTTGAACTTACCATTATACATCAATGAAGCATTCAATTTTTGCAATATAGATAAAGATTGAGGATGTATAACTAAACTTACGGAGAAAGGGAAAAATTTTTGAGCTCGAAAGTTGTGAACGATAAAATACTTTTTATCAGACCGTGATCATTTAAATTTAAGCGTTAGATTCAAAAAAAATTGGTTCGTCACTTCTTATATAAGAAAGAAATTGTGCTGAAATTCTAGACCATGAAAAATGGAAAAAAAATTGGTAACGTCCGTAGTCAGGATAATTGTTTCAAGCCATAAATGTCAAGCAGACTTCAGGACCAGGAACAGATTTTCGAATCTTTGAGGCAGCATAAAAGAATAAACTCTCAATGTGCTTTTTTGTCAATAGTACTGTCAATAATGCAACTTCCTTGATAACATTATAATACTAGTAAGCTAGCAAGGTACTTTCAAACAGAATCAGGACTGAAGGACTGACGCCAAGCGGTAGTGATAATATACTTTGAGAAATATACATGAAATAATTTATTTCCCTCATATTCTACAACATTACTAACAGTTCCAGACAACATTAGCCATTCCTCAACTAATAAATAAGTTTTCCTATATTAACTGTTACATACATCAATGAAGAATTTTTAAAATACAAAAAATTCAATAAAACTGTATTTTCCAATTTCAAAGACATGAATTGTTTAAAGCGTCTATATTTTCTAAAGATTATACTATTATAATCTAAGCTATTATTCAATAATTGTTACTTTGAATTAAATAAATTTGAATTTGCCGTAGCTCAGATATTTTTGAATGAAGATTTCAAGAAGTTTTGTGGTAAAAGATGGAAAAAAGAAACGAAATTTTGGAGCATTTGGTAGAATGATTTGATATTACTGAGAATCATTTCTATCTCATAAAATTTTCGCTACAATTAAAAAATGGGCAAAATTAAAATTGAATTTTAGAAAATTAGAAATTAATAAATGTATTGATATCAATGGGTAATAGTTTGAGTTTTACTCAAACAAATGAATTTGGTTTAATAATGAAATACGTAAGTGATTGCGATGAATGTTCTCTTTTATATATGGAAAGTATTCTCTCTCTCTCTCTCTCTCTCTCTCTGTTTCCTTGCTTTTCCACTCCAATTCCTTTTTCATTTCATTCCTCTTGATTAATTTTATCATGATATCATCATCACAACAGCACGGTACCGTCTTTTCCTCTTTTCGATGATATCGAAAATTATCGCGCATATTTTTTCGTAATAATTTCCTACACTGCTATTAAACATCATTTTCATCTCTTTGTTAGCCATCAACTGGATCTTATGACCATATATAAATAAAAAGTACGATTTAAATAATTAAAATAAGTAAAGCAAAAATCTTCTGAAATGGAAATTTTGCTTTTCTTCTATTCGAACCAAAATAATTATTGAAATTTTATACAAAAAGCAGGCTGTTATTGATTAATGAACTGAATGTAAGATCATAGCAAAAGTTATCCATAAGAAAAATGAAAAAAACTCACTCAATTTATTGCTCAGAATATCTTGATAAAACTGTGTTGATAAGAAAAAAAAATGGTTTTTTCTTATCAGTATAGGTAAAATCAGAGTAAGAAATCTCTGTGCTTATCATTCACTTCATTTATTAGAAAGATAAAAGACGGGGAGAATTATGATTAAGTCTTATTCTGCTATCATTAAATCCGATAGTATATCTACTACATTCATAACAAAAGAAACAATGAAGATAAATCTCCATAGCTTATCTGAATGTTATAAATAAAGACTTGAAGACTGAAAAAACTTCACCGCAAAAAAAAATTTTATTAATATTATAATTATCATATCAGGTAAACCATATCCTAAAATGTCCACAATAAATATTCAATCATTACTAATTAGTAATAATATTATTAAAATAAAAAAAACAACAGATAAAAAAGGAATCAGAGTTTGACATTGTGAATGAATAAAAACGAAAATTGAGAAGTTGCAGAAGGAACAGAAAATAGGAATGGAAATGAAGATTTATCATTTATCGACAACCATGACAGTAATTAACTTCTCTACATATGGATTGCTTTCGTAGTGATAATCTGATAAGTGCAACTTGTGACAAAAATGAATGTTAAAAGCAGTTTTATGATCAAACCTTTCAATCGATAATCATCTCCTTGTATATCGTCGTAAAGAAAAATCAATTTTACTCGTAACAGAACCTTAGCAAACTAGCAAACTGCAGTTACTTATGGATCATTTGGGACAGTATGATAAAACAAGAGTTTATAAAAAAATTTACAATGAAGAATTTATAATTTACAAAAAGACAATAAGTTATTTATGATAAAATTTTGAAAGACTAGAGAAAACAATGAGTCAAAAGATTTAAACAGTAAAATTCGGTTTCATAAAAATAGTACACTAAAATACCGTACGACATCAGTTCAACTCTTCGTTAATGACGATGGTATTATACCATGAAACAATATCAGTGAGTATATCAAATTAACAATGATCATATCATCAATGTGATAAACGAACATTTGAAAAGAATCATTATGGAAAAAATGTTTTGTGAGATCAATCAGGAAAAAATGATTTAAAAAATAAAACAAATTACAAAATGCAATAAACAATCCTCGAAAAATAAACGTATTTAGTATTTCCACTTTTATTTTTCTACAATCAATTTGTCATAATCGACAAAAATTTACAAATAACTTCTTAATAGGTCATCAGCGATTTTGTTTTGATTTTTTTTGAAACAAAAGTCCCTTATCTTCCTGGAATTTCAGTCTCACCGGCAATTTCTCAAAAAAAAAAAAAACAATATCATAAACAACACCATATAATTATCTAATTTTTACTTCAAAATTAATTACCGTTCATAATTTTCACATTATCTAACCACTTGATGTCAAGAGCTGATTTCACTGATGTACAAAACATATAAATACATATGAAATAATTCATATAACTTTCGAAATCTTGCGATGCTACTCGATAACAAATAGACGTTTAATGATAACCACTCCTCTGACATTTAAAAATCGAAGAGATTCCATAAACCAATTTGTCAATACCTTAATTTTACCATAAAAAAATACTAAAACTTCAAAAGATATCAGTGAGCTAATGCAAAGAGTAAATCATGGCAGATAAAATCATTTTATAAATGAACACATTCAATCGGTAAAAACTGACAAAATTCATATCATTCACACTTCTTTATAACAAATCTAATCTGTTCGTGGCAATGATAAGTAGCAATCTTAGACATTAAAAAAACAAATCGAAACTTATTTTCGAACAAAATAGTGCCATAGTTTACTGACGCCAATTTCTTATAATCAGTAATAGAGATTTGTCAACAGGTAGACAAAATAGCCTGAATTTTGATAATATGAAAATTTTTTACAAACTGGGTTATTTTTTCATAGGTGATTGAATCAATTCATTTGTACTGATGATACTAATAAAAATTTAACTCTACTTTTCTGTAGAAAGCTGAGTTCTGCTTTAAAATTCTATGTGAATCAACAAATTTATTATGCATTAAATTAGGAGCGATTTCGCAAAATAAATAGTTTGAATAGTTATTAAAAATCGATATGTTTTCTAAATAGCAATTTGATTGGAACATCTTTTGGCTTGTTTCGACATCTGGTCTTTTCGATAAATTTCATTGAATAATCTCTGCCCATTAGTTCATTATTACAGAAAATATCCAAATCGTTGTACCGACTTATATCACCAAATAGTGTCACAGCCAAATAACGTTTGATCGTGTTCACAGTCGCCATTTCTATAAGGGAAAAATTTTTTTAAATAAATAATTGCTTATGTACTTTGTCTGCTGTAACCTAAGTTTATATAGCAAATTTTACTATAATTCGTTAACATAGTTAGGTAAACAGTTCTAAAAATGCTGTTAAACACAAAAGATTAATTCCTTGAACAATTCTTTCATTCTAGAATAACGAATAACGAAACATAAATTGCCGGAATTTAATACGAAAACCTTTCTTTTTTCAATAATCGACAAGGAAGCTAAGCTGAAAAATTTATATATATATATATATATATATATTCTTCTTCAACAAAACCCACCAGATAATCTTAAATAGGGCATTTCGATATCAGAAAACTTGGAAAGCTTATCAGTGCAGAGTTCCACAGCGACTTGCTCATCACTGCGATGATGCTTACCCATTAAATCACCAGAACATTCTTTTGTTTCCGAACTATTGTCCATCTGCAGAATCAGAAAAGAAAGTCAAAGACAATAAAATGATGATGAAAGGATTCTTTTACCATAAAGATACATCGATATTACTTTTCATTTGAACTGTTAAGAGTCCAGATTTTTTCAATGCATAAATTTCCAAGGGACAGAAATTACCGTATTTTCATCAATATCTAACTTTTCGGGAGATCCAGTTTCACCCGGTTCTGTTTTCACCGTTTGCAGAAAAGCATTCTGATTTTCTTCCTCACGTATTTGCACACCGGGCACAAGTTTATATACCAACTCCTGCATTGTACGATCAAAGCTCACATAATGGGATGGATGACTCTAAACAAAAGTAGGTTCATTACATGGAATATTAGTGATACTAACTGCCATAAAATTCCTAAACCTTGGAATTTACTTCATGAAAAGTACATATCTGAAGTATCGGAAATTTTTTCGTATTCTAGACATGGAAATTATTTAAAAAACAGGACTCACAAAAGATCCAATAATAATGAAATTCAGTTGGTATACTGCAAAAAGCTAGTAGACCATACGCATATTTTGGATTAAAAATACCTTGCAACATGACAAAGTGATGCCAGATTGGCTTAGAAAAAAAATAATTAGTTAATAAGCACATGCCTGATGTATGAGATTACTACATTTGGGGCAACAGTTATTGACATTCTCAAAATGCTTCAATAAGCATGACTTGCAAAAGGTATGTAAACAATCAGTAACTGTTGTAGCTTCCACAAAATATCTAAAGAAATATAAATTAACATGATCCGTATCATCAAAAACAAGCACAAAAGATGATGCAACTAACAAAGAATAAAAATAATTTAAAAAAATTAAAAAAAACTAAAACTATTAAACAATTTACTGTCATTTGTCAATAGATTAACCTTATTCACTTCAGATACTACTCAAGGGAAATCCTGAGAACTTGCAAACACAAGAAAAACTAACCCTTTACATAAGGGACAGGTTATATGAGGATTAAGCGTTCTTAATAGTATTTTATATTCGTCACCAATTAGTGTTGGCTTCCGACTCATTGCTTACTGGAAATTTTCACGTCCATTCAGAATGGCCTCAAAATAAAATGGTTTTTTGTTCATTTTACATCTTTCTGTGATTTCAAAAAATTCAAAGGTCACGGGAAATCCCATTGAAACATGCGTTATGTTCAGTGGGAGCAAAATCATGCATGCAGAAAAAACGATGCACAAAGATGGGGAAAAACACAACCTGGAAAAATACATAAACTATTCACTAAGATCATACATGCGATTTTTCTTCATTACAATCACGGACACAACATGAAATAAATAAGTAATTTCTGTGACTATTAAAATCTGTAAACATGCTGTATTTCTGAGAATTTCTTGAAAAATACATCAGAGATATATCCCACTTTACGTTTCATCGTACTTAAAATTTGTATATATGTGTCATTCCAACGTAAACAGTAAATGTGTCATCAGTAAGAAAAGCATTTTGAAATTAATATACTTGATCTAATTATTATGATATAGACAGTTGTCCATTAACACAAAGAAAGATCATTGGCGAAAGTAAAAGAATTATTTTATTAATGAAAATATAATAGAATGAATCAAAAGGGATTCATTCTTATACAAAAGAATAAGATCAATGCAAAGAATCGTGAAATACATAATTTAAATAAACAAAACATAACAGCTCTCTGACTAGCGATTTTTTGCACAAATGACGTTAATGCGAACTTTCAATTACATCTTGTATCATTTTAGATTTAAATTATGCCTCTAGCAGCAAATATTCCCATTTTCAATGACTTTAAATTCCAACTGAGAATTGACAGTAAGTGAAAATTAATCATCTTAACGCAACATTTCGCCAGTTTTACTAGTTGAATTTGATGCCTTCGGTTGCGGTACTTGTTGACACTTTCCTAAACTTCCAAATTGTTGCCCGTTTCCCCTAACAAAAAAGATTAATTCGCACCATAAACTACATGAATAATGCACTATCAAGATTAAAACTCATCACTAAAGAGGGCTTATAAACTTCTGAAAAAAATTATCATTTATTGATTAAAATAAAATAAAACTAAAATATTTGACTGATGGGAAACCGACTGTCAAAATATTTCAAATGAAATCTCAAATTCATTTACACTCACTCAGCTCAGCATTCCGAAAAAAATTGAGGTAAAGAAGTAAGGAATTAGCGGATTTACCTAGCTTCCTTTTCATCTTTCTCCCGTTGTTCGTGAGCAAGATATGCAGTATTTGACAGAAAGGCCAACAATCCTTTATGACATCGATTTGCGTAGTGACCTTTTTCACCACACTAAAAAATATGGATAGCAATGATATAAAGTACCAAATATAAAGTGTTAGCATATTTTAAAAAATACGAAGATGTATTGCCCATAATATAACAAGTTAGTACTAAGAAATTTAATAATCTTCCGCATTTATTTTTCTGAATAAACTTTAGTCAAGTAAGACAAACTTTATACAGTAAATCGAAAAAAGTGCATAAATATGTTCCAGCGAAAAATAAAAGTAAGTTTCACAAGAAATAAATTTCCTGAGAAAAACCAGTAAGAATGATTCGGTAAGAAAAAAAAACAAACGAACTGTTTAATGAAATATATATCTCAATATTTTTTCAATTTTTACTTACCTTATAGCAGGTTACGTCTGAAAGTGCTTTTTTCTCGGAAAGGGCCACCAATTCTTGTGATATCTGTGCATTTACTTTTGACGAATCCAACAAGGGTAACTGAGTTTGAGTAGGCAAATGAGGACAATATGTTGCCTGAAAATGCTTCTTTCTTGCAAACAATAATTAGTCAATTACAATCTATCCACTGCATCGCAGAGAAGCACTTTTGATACATAAAAATGTATCTAAATCATCTATCAGTACCAAAATTAAATTCAAAGAAAATTAAAGGTCGAAATTGGAAAAAATTTAATTAAAACCTTGTGGCCTCTTTCATGACAATTGTGACATACTATTCCAATGTTATATTGTCCTCGTGCTCGAAGAATTTGAGTCGTGTCAACAGGTGGGATATTGAAAGACGGATGAGCATATTTACAGTCCTTTCCATCTGGACAAAAACCTGCCAAATAGTTAGGACAAAGAACACGCCGACGATGCCGATGCTTACAAAATGGACCTAAAATGATACAAAAAGTAACATTCTTTAAATATAAATATCCTTAAAAGAACATATTTTTAAACGATCTTCTAAAATAATGCGCATTTTAGAAAGGAACTATTCTTACCATGTCGACAGAATCCACGATCGTACCATGGACAATCTTTGATTTTACTTTCGGGATCAATGTGTCGAAAAGGACATTCACGATTACTACAAGCCACTGAAATTGAAATAAATAGTGAGAACGGGTAACCAGAACTTATTTTTTATCCAAATATTTCTTCATGAACTGCTCCAATTTTAGATAAAACTTATTTGTCGATACTCTCTTAATTTAAATTAAAAAGTAGATTTTGAAAAAATCATCCAAAATATTCGCAATATATTAAGAAAAAAACTTACTGTATTTTGAGAAAAAAAAACATTCCGGCATTTTACTTAAATCATACTCATGCAAAAATTCGCATTGGTCGCCTTTTTTACATAATCCACGTAACCAATGTTTACATACCACAGCCTAGAAAAATGTTTTTTTTTAAACATACAAGTAAAATAGCAAGTATATGAAGTTTCGCAGTTATTTTAAATGTGAACGGAAGACATGACGAGAATGCATCAGATACAAAACTATTTTTAATATGAAAACGCTATTAGCAGAATAGAAACATATGATGCGACAACATCATACCTTATCTCCAACGATGTGCCTCAGTGGGCAAACAGCTCCCATTGCACATGTACCTTGTTCATTACGTATACATACCCCGCGACCACTTTTGTCCATTCCAGGAAATGGAGCCTAAAATTTCGCAACCTGACAAACTTAGTAAGCGTTATTTAAAATATTAGTTGGAGATAAATCTCAAAGATCAAAAAATTCTTAGTGAAATGACTCTCTGTTTAATTCAGTTATTAGCCCCACACATAATCAAGCAAAAAAAGGACTTCTCTTGCTCCACGCTGCTGCAATAACATTTCTTCGACATCCAATAAAGCACATGATATCCCGGACATGTAATCTTCCATTGTAAGTGGAGTACTGCTAAATGGCGAATAATAATGATAAGGCGTCGCTGTCATTGCTGTCATTTTGTGCTTCTCTGAAACCTACAAAACATTTTTCCAATCTTTCTAATTAATGCTTTAAAAAATTTGTTCAGTTATTCCTAAAAAGTTCATCGAAGTATAAGACAGTTTACCACCCAGTACAGAAGAGACTCATAACAGATGATGTCCGGACATTATCTGTTATGAGTCTCTTTAGTATTGAATGGCAAACTTTTTGAGTATCCGCTGGGAAGAACGATTCAATGGTTCAGATCGAACTTTTTAATATTACAGCATTTTTTGAGTTCTTCCAGGCATAGTCAATCCACAGACTCCATCGCTTATCCTTTATTTATTGTCATAAATTCCCACTATCTTCACAATATATTCGAATATTATTATTACACTTTTAACCACAGCAACATATAAGATGATGATTTTCAGATAACAATGCAAAATGTAAAATAAGAACTTGATCATTTACTCGTACTATTTGTTTAAGTATTGCAATGTTTTTTGCTTCAGTAATATCCGCCAAAGACGAAAAAAAGAATGAACACACAAAAAACTCACATAGAAAACACTTCACGTAAAAAATAAAATACCGGCAACCTTCTGATATATTCAGCAAACTGATAATCAGACCATGCTATGAAAAGCTTTTCGTCCCAGCATTTTTGAGAATACATTTGAGCGGAAAGTAATATATATATTCCATGGCTTTGAGGTTGTAAAATATTGAACTGTACTTTGCCTATCACTCAAATGTAATGTACGTGGTATATTCATGGAATCTAGATGTTGTTACCACTTCGCAACTTTCTCAATGCCTACTACACAATTTAACCATTCAATCCAATTTTAGATCCACAAGCAGTACGGTTTAAAATACTCCTGACTTGTGATACAGAAAATATCCTCATATATTACTTCACATAACAATTATTTTCCAAAATCTCAGTTCATTTCTTCAGAATTATCTTTATTGAGGACAATCTTAGATATGATTGGAATTGTCATAAGGTGAAACCATTAAAATTTAAAACGAGTTGTTTATTTACAAAAATTCATACTAAACCTGTCGAATATCCAAAGAATTAAATGGAATTTTGTTCTCTATTTAATGCGATTACTTTTGCAAAATTTCCGCAGACTTTTTAAATTCTCGTTGATTCTGAAATTTTGAATATACTTAACAGTTATCAAATCAAGCAAGAACTCATATTCAAGAAATTACAAATTAACATAAAATTTAACAGGTTTAGTAATGCAATATAACAGCAGAAAAAATATTTACTCGCAACTAAATGGACAAATAACATCTGAACTGGTAAAAAAAATTCAACGGACGGACAACCAATTACAAATCCAAGAATAGCAAAAGAGATTCATTCATGCACAACAATAAAATCTGAATCGCCCCAAAAAGAGGAAAATCATTGAGGCTTTAAAATTTTATTAAAAATAGAATTTCTTTCTGAATTTAAAATGAACTTTAAATAATAACACTATTAAAGAATGAACATATATGCATATTATTATTATTCCTCAAAATATATATACATTGCTCAAAGATCGAAAAGGTAAATGCTCAAATCACTTTCTTGAGGAGGAGATTCTGTTTAAATAATAGAAGTTTTTACATTTCAAACATTCCAACAAAAAACATTTTGAAGAGAAAGAATTCTACAAATTGAGAAACATTTTTGAAAACATTAACAAAAATACAACGGATATCATTAACAACAGTAGCTTTAGAAAAAATGTGAATTCACTGAAAAATTTTTGGAAGTGGAGCAGTTCTTGGAGTAAAAAGATCAAATTTTCCTAAGCTTTAAATTAATAATTTATTGCAAAATGTTTAAAGATACAATTGTCAACAATTTCTTAGCAAAAAATAAGAAAAACTGGATGGCTTGGAGAATTGAATTTCATCTTGAATATTCAAACTCATTTTACGCCTTTTGCCCATGCACACGAAAACGATACAAGCACGTGTAGTCTGAACCCCAATTTGATTGCACCACCAATTCGACTATTGACACCGGTGTTTTAAGGTCGTTCTACAAAAAGTACGTTTTGATATAACGAGGCGACTATATTTTATACTAATATTTATTTCTTGCCTACTCCATATGATATTTTTTATCGCTTTTATGTTTTATGTTAGATATCTTTTATGTTTAGAAATTGAATTTACTCCGTTTTCCTAATTTAAATATTACAAATAACGTATTTAATTAACACGAATAAATACAATTTGTGAAAACAAGGAGAATCATTAAATGTCATCCAATAAATTTTTATAAAAGGTTTAGAAGACCAAACCTGAGAATGAAATGTTTGTAATGCTCTACTCCTAATATCATATTCATATTGTCCAATTAATGATTTCGATTTGAGATTATCCACTGTCTCGTAAGACTGGAAAAAAATCAAAAGCTCGCAAAGTGTCTTAAGTTAATAATTTCACAATCGAGCAAATTATCGACTGTACTGATATTTCAACCCACAATCAATAAGTTCAATTTCATTTCTTTGAATAAAGATTTTGACTGAATTTAAAATTTATAGTGAGACACCGAAAAAGATTAGTAATATCTCAAGACGTAATTAATTTTCCATCTTCCATTCATGACCGAATTTCATGAAGAGATAAAGCAATGAAAAACATACATAAACTTGGAAAAGTTTGGGTGCACTTTTCAAAACTCCATCTGGATGCAATGTTGAATGCAAATGTTCGTAGCTAATTTCTGTGATATAAATCGGATGCGACAATTTTATCGTTAGATATCCTTTACCACGAAAAGCCCAGCATTCACCAGCTGCCAAAGGACGATGCTAAAATAAACCTCCAGAGGCTGGAATTTTTCGTGGAGATAAAAATATGACCACATAACAAATATATGCATGAATTACCTGAATGACGGCTCTTGGTGAATATGAGGAGTACCAAAGTGGAATTCCAAAGACTGATTCTAGGCGTGAATTCTCCTTGTATGGCTCGGTACAGCGTGTACTTATAACAGATGCCCCTACAGAGATTTATTTTGGAAAGAAAAAGAAACTAGTTTATATGTATCTATTTCGTAACGAGGAAAAGTAATGCACAACAGAATTTCTCCAGAATTTTTAGAATTTTTAGTCATTTATATAACAATTTTTCTTGTTTAAATTTCCATCACAAATCAAAATTCAAAAATTAAAAAAAAGATGCAGTACACTACCTGAACTTTCTAGTGCATAATCTACTTTACCAGTCTTATCCGCATCATACGTATCCAAAGCATCAGTTATCATTTTATTGATCATTATAAAATCAGATTCCGAAAGTTTGAGAGCAGAACTTAATTTTGTTTCCTGAAAAACTTGAACCTTTCCGAAGATTTTCAAAAATAAAACTCCAAAAAAATCCTGTCAATTAGCTAATTCCACATTTATATCTTATTTTTTCAAGAGAAAGTCATAACTTACCTCATAACTACATTTTTTCAAGAATAATTGTTTTAAAATTGAACTTGAATTCATTGCGAACCTACCGAAATCGCACCATTTTTTTCAGTTATGTGACCTGCAAAAAGAGCAAGAACCCGATTCTCTACTGCTTTCATAATTTCCAAACGAAATGCCTCTCGTTCTTCATGCGATGCCTTTTCGAACCGATTTAAACTAGATGAAAGTTCCTGAAATTGTCTAATTTAAGTAATTACATTTGAATAAAAAATACACATATTATTTATTCATGTACGCGTAAGAAGAAATCATGAAACTGCAAAAAGAGTTCTAGATCAAAAAAAGATAAATCAGTGAATAAGCTATCCAATGACATCAACAACCTTATCAAGGTCGTCCTTAACCTTCTTATTTAGTTCAGCTTTCAGTTTGTCAAAATCATCGCTCCCTTTTGCATCGCGGATCATTATTGAATGAGTGAATTGTGCAATTTTGGCTTCTTTTTCTTCACGAAGCTAAATCAGATTCTGTCGTTTAGCGCAGTTTTCAGTATATTTGAATCATATAAATACAATGAATAATAAAAACAGAAATATTAAAAGAGATTCATAATATATTTCGATGATGTATAATAATCAATTATTTGGCACTTAATATAATGAAGTGTAAGAATTCTAATGCTTCTGTTAAGTATAAATTTTGATTTTTTTTGTGTAATAAGATATAATTTCTCTAATCCATAATAAAGCAATTGCAAGGAAAACCATAAAAAACTGTACGTCTGACACTAAAGTTCCAGTTTAAGTCAAAAAAGAAAAAATACTTGATCAAACTGGGCGCGTAAATTTCCAACTGCAGATGAAAGCTCCGACAGTTCCTGAAATGTAAGCTAAAATACGAACTAATAAGAAAAAATCACAAAAATATGATGGTGTCATTATCCGTACATAGAAAGAATGACATTTCAAAAGAATTATTCCATTTTTCTGTAATATATACAATTCATATTAGATATGGAAAGTGTTAGGTGGCTAAATTTGTATAAGATGAAGCAATACAAAACGAAATCATACTAACATTGGACAAAGCTGGCCATCCCACATACGGTTGTTCAGAATTACGAATAATCTTTTGCGCAATTTCATTCTCGATCTTTCCTGACAGAGTTTCCAATCGCTCTATTAAACGCTTTTCAATATCAAGCAAGCGCTGAAAAAAGAAATAAGACATAAAGTTTAAATTTTGAATAATCAAGAGAATATTTGTGTGCAATCTGTGATTTTAATGAGGGAAGCAAATATCTTTGCGAAGATTATTTCATATTAAATTTTCCATACCTTAAAACGATTGCTCTGAAACCAAATTTCTTGTTAACAAATATTCTTCGATTGGGCATGGTATTTAATACCAAAATTCAAATAGTCAAATTTGTTAGAATTTATAAAGTAAAAAACGAAATATAAGTAAATGTGATCGAATTAACCAAAAAAGCACACCTTTCTCAATTCTTCGTCATCCGATTTTCTCAACTTGGCCATATAATTTAAAAAATTTTCGTCACTTTTATATTGGAACAGCTCATTCTCGACTAATGATGATTCTCTTAATCTGGAATTTACATCAATTTTAATGAAAGTTGATGCGATTAATGTTATCAGGCTAAATACATGGTGGAACAATCTTTGTTAATGCTTATTGCCTTTCCAAGACATGTTTCAGAGCATAATCATAGTAGATGTAAAACTTCGTGTTAAATCTGCGGTATTTTTTCACATGAATTATCGAAGCATGAAAATCTTATTGAATATCAAATTTAGTAAAAAATACAATACCGTTCATTGGTAGACATCGGAGGAGCACTCTTTTCCACTATCCGTAATGCTTTATGTATATTTTTGTAACGATCTTCTTCTAGTTCTCGTTCGCGACGCAATTGTAACACTTCTAACTCTAACGATTCCTACAATTTGAATCTTCGAAATCTAATAGTAATTTACAGCGTAAATTAATCTTGGACAATATTTCAATCCTTCCTGCCTCATTCGTCTTCATTTTTTGAAAATTAACATACTCCAGCTTAGATACCTTTTCATGCCTTAAATGTTCCAAAGTCCATTCAGCTTGTTGCTGGTTGAAGTTGTTTGAACCAATTTTTCCTTTCTGCAAGAAAAGAAACTTAAACATTAATGATGAAAAAAAGAGCTAAGGAAAAAAAATTATAATATTCTCGATGATCAGGCTTGAGAATAAACTAAATTTTTACAACTTCGAATGAAAAATTTAAAAGCCCACGATATTACAAAAAAGAAGCTATATTTACCGTCTTTTCATTCACAAATGGAATAAGTTGGGTTGCTATCGAAATGAAGTATGAAGGTAACGCCAATAAAATTTGTACCACAGAACTTATTAAGTTCCGCAAAAACGAAAATACGTCTATAATATTTTCATAAATATAATCAACTGAAAAATAAGAACATTTAAAAGGTAGTTCAATAATCAAGAAAATTGTGATCCCAATGTTGAAGAAAAGTCTTGGATTTGAGATACAGCTGTTTTAGAATTAATGTAATTTTGAACTGATTAAATTTTTCTCAAAATAAAACCAGTCACTTTACTTCTGATTTCTTTCAATTGGCAATTATTTTCATAGTGATAGTAAACCGAAATGAAAAAACTTCTGAAATAATAAGCGCCACGTTTCTTGCCTTCAAGATTTTGTTTGTAAACAAGAGTAACTGGGAAATTGAAAATTGGCAATTAGTCTCAATAAAAATTTTTCTAAAGAACAAAAGAAATATAAAAACAACAAGAAATAACTATGAATCCATTCTGAAATAGGGAATCATGCTACACACTTGTAACCTGTTTCATTAACACTCTCGAAGAAATGACCTAAGTAGATTTTACAAATTGACGGAAAAATAGTTGATACATAGCAAATAAGCAAAGGAATCTTGATTCAGAAGTAATTTGCAAGCTAAAGGTGAAATTTATATATCAAAGCTGTATAATTCAAAATATATAAAAAATTATAACCGTAGATATTAGCCCTGACTGATCTTAAAAAAGGATTTCGTTCAGTTTAAAGATAATGCTCGAAGGAAAAGTCGTGGATTTTTTAAATTAGTGCCTGTAATCTATCGAATGAACAGATTGAATAACTATATAAGTGTAAATGAGAGAACATAATATTAATCAACCGTCTAGAGCAAATATTACTGTCAAACATCATTAAAAATAAAGCAAATATCAGAAGACCTTTGGAATCAAAACTATTGCGAAAAAGGCAGATTGTTAAATTCGAATTAAAAAACTGCAAATTTAAAAGAAAGAATGACTAACCGGTAATGTAAGCATATTTCCCTAACTGAATAACTTCTTCAACAGTTTTCCGAGGATGCACCACTGCGCCATACAACTTAGCAGGATATAATAAGCGATCATATAGAAAATGGAATACAGCAGATAGCAAATACAAAACATTTCTGAGCACGGAATTTAGACCATGTCCTATTTTCTGCCTCCATTCTGCTACTTAAAATATTTGACGTATATTAACATAATTCATAAAATAATGATTTTCAAATAAAATATTAAATATTCTGGAGATGCCGATTCATAACTGCATCTCATTACAAGTTGACCTCATATAAATTTCTGCAAGAAATTACCATCGAAAAAGTTCCACTGGATTTTATCAAATAACTCTGTTCCATCTACCGTTAGGCCATCATGCCCTAAAATAACATCGTGCATGATACGTAAACACCAGCGAACTGATTTATTTGGTTATCTAGGTAGTCCGACCACTACCTAGATAAACTTTTAGACATTAAATTTAAGATTCCAAAACCAGTAAAAGTCTTTGTAGACTAATTTTTGTAAAAAATTTTTCCTCTTTTCAAAAGCTTAATGTTATAGTTATAATTAAATCAAAATGAATAAATTTCAGGAATGTTACTCTGGATTTTGCTAAACAGTTTCATGTGTATATAAAAACAAACAAATTTCTCAAAGAAACAAATTTGAAACTGAACTTACGTTTATAAAACATAACAAGCAATAAAAGTAATATTGCCAAAAGAAATAACCATTTCCAGAATGCTGAAGAGCATATTACTGAACTCCGAATAGGAAAAAGATGGCTGAAAAAGACTATTAAAACTACGAGACAGGCAAAACTCGATCAACTGAGTGATGGCCACTAATGATCCTTCATTATATTCGAAAGAAAGTCTACGACTGTTATACCTTCTATTATGAGACCCTGCATGAATTCTTTTTGGTCGTTCTATAGCATCTGAAGATTTGAAGTCAGTGACAAATCCTGTTCTTTTAACCGGCCTTACTTCTTTGTAATCGACCAACATTGCAGCTTTTGGCCCAAATCTATAAAAAACATGAACATTTAATAAAAGAAAGTGAACAAAATCCCAGTTTTCTCTTTTATTAGTTTTACTACGTCTTCTAATAGAAGAGTTTGTGATGAAAAAAGTTTTGGAAATAAATAGAAATGAATTCAGATTTTCTAAAAAGTGAAAAGTACAAAGTTCATGAGAAGTCTTGATTTTCACCATATTATACCTTATATATCGGTTTTCTACTTCTACGATTGCCAGTTATTTTCAAGTACTCGAAAACACTTTTAATTAAGGCGAAATTTTTATCAAAATAAGATATTAGAGATAAAAAATAGTTGAAGGACATAGGGATTATACAGACGCACTAAAATTTTGCCTCCCAGAACAGTGGAAATCCATTCGACTGTCTAAATGTTAGCCTACTTCCTAACGTGAGATATATTAAATTGTTCAAAAAACAATATGATAATTACATATAAGCCAATGAATAAGCTGCGCGCTCTCGAACACTCTTGGCAATAGAGAATAGCGATGATTGTAGGAAGGCAGGGAAAAGGATGAAACCAGTAGTACTGCGCCGTTCTTTTTTTCCGTACCGTTCTGACATCCCGACTGCTTGTTGTTGCAAGGATCTGAAATCAAAGAACAATAATTTAAAAGAAAAGTTTCATCTTAATTCTAAATAATTCATCAATTCCGTAGTAGCAAAAAGTTCTAACGATGACAGCACAGCTCTTCATAAAGGGAAGCATGAATTTACATAATGTGAAATTCTGAAATTTATTCAGGTTTATATAAACTTAGATTTTATACTCTCATAAATTTGATTAAAGGATATAGAAGACAACTTACTGCTTCGACTGATTTGAATAAAGATTAATAATATAGAAGAATATAATGAATGGTAGGAAGAGAACATGCTTTATTAAAGCGGAAATAGTGAGAAAGCATGATACAGGAAGCTCAGATAAGAAATTCGCAAAACGATTGGTATATGGTAATGTTTCGTCATATGGTACATTCTTGTATACAATACGACTGCGCAGATTATAAACTGGATAGCTGAAACAGAGAATGAAACAGGAAAAAGTGCTAAGAAATAAATATTCGAAATAAATATTGAGAAAGGAATTAAGTAATGATATCACATATTTCGGTAAAAATTTCTAGGGAATGTGTAGAGTCATAAAAAACAAATCTGATATCCAAAACAAAAATTTATATAAATACAAATTTTTGAATTTTATTTGCTGATAACGACACGTACACTGTCTATATTACCTCAAGTAAACTAAAAATATTCTACCAGAACATAAATTATAGTCCTCCTAGCAAGAACTATTTAGATTCAAAAAAGAAATACTAATTGTCAAAACATCGCAGAAATGTATCAAACAGCAAACAAACGAACCTAAAACCATTCAAAATCCATGCAATTCTTGCGGTCATAAATTCAAATGTTTTTATTGGAGAAAGCGCTGCCATAAAAACAAAGTAAAATAATTTGGAGAAGAATGATTCCACTAATCCTTTGGATAATTTTGCAGTATGAACTGGATGATTGTTAATTTCTGATCCACGATCCTCCAAGTATTCATAATTGTTAGTCCTTACACGTCGCCGCACATTATGAGTTAAATCATGTCTAAAACATCTCTTTTTCTTTAAATGAGTGGCAATCACCAACAGTTATATAACAACATTCAGCATAGACGAATTCATGAGTTTAATTAAAGTTAAATCTTTTTTTAAAAGAAAAAATGATATTTTAACTACTTTAACGCTACATAATATCACAAATAACAAATTGTATAGTTTAAATTTACAAAAAACTTAATCTTCATAAGTTCGAACAAAGATTAGAAATAATGATTTCCAGTTAAAACAATTAACAAAAATAGCATACACTGGGCTGAATGAAGAACGCTCATGCCATTTGTATCCATTATAATCATCAGTATAATCCATATTCTTCCGTTTTGATATAACTTTTTTTCTGTTTAACAAAACAATTAAAAGTCAAAAAATATAAAAATTTTCATAAGTTAAACCAAATGTATTTAATATTTAAAAAAAAATATAGTCTTTGAACCAAGTGCGAAACAAAATGAGAGATGTGGAGTTGTATTTTAGAAATACAAAGGCACTGAACGAGAGTCAAAAAGATTTGATTTTTTCTTAATTTTCGACTTCTATGACATTTATTTCACAGTTAATAAATTTTATCTGTATAAATCTCTAGTTTAAATGAGGAGAATCGTAGCGTAGCTAAAACAGCTAGATATGTGGATTTAATTTAAAAAAGCTTATTATTCAAAAATGAATCCCGCGAGAAAAAAAGGAATAATAACTTACTGGACATTATTCGCAGAAAAGTAGCCAAGTGTTATCATATTGGCAAGCGATCGTCCTAGCTTATTAGCGAAGGAATTACGCGATTCATTTGTCGCTTGATTATTCCGCTTTGTCTCCCGGCTTGACCCTCGGAATAGTTCGAATTCACTTTCGTGCTAAAAAAATTCAAACTTCTTTTATATTTAAATTTGCATAAAAATGTATAAATTTTTAATGAAAATAAAACTAAAATAAAAAGAAATTTTCAATAAGACTATTATTTTCTGTAAAGAACAAACTACAGCACGATTCTCAAAAATGTTCTGAATAAAAAAACTAGGGAATTAATTGCTATTAATTAAAAAAATAACAAAATTATAATGTAATAAGAAATATCGTTGACTGACTTGATGCTCTATTTCATCGTGGAAGTAAAGAATGAAAATTTTCCCCTTGTTGAATCATTTTTATCAAATAATTACCCACTAAAATCAAGGAAAAAATAAATCTCTGAATCTACAGAATTAAGTATTAGTGTCTCGGTTTAAGTTTATTACGTTTAATAAAATCAGCAAAAACCAACCCTCATAGTATTCAATGGCTTCTCGTATTGCTTTACACTGTATTTGTCTTCTTCAAAATCTTAAATATATGTGACATACCAAGCAATTTAATGGAACGAAAATACAGTAAAAACCGAAAATTGTCTTTAAAATCTCGAAACAAAAAAAATGAAAGCACGCACAAATATTTCAAAGGACCAACAGCTTGAGCGAACAAATTAGAAATTTCGAGTCAAATTATATAAATAGAGTTAGCAATAAAACGTTAAAACAAGATTTTTTTTTAAATATCACCACTCAAAATATAAAAATGCAAAAGAATTACTATTTTCCGAAATTATTTTTATCTTAAAATTCCACCAACTTACAAGGCATGGGTTCCAAATGCATTCTCTGTGTAACTGCAAAATCTTCTGGATTTGGAAATATTCCATTGATGATATACCACAAACCTGAAGTGGTTAAAATCTTCCAAAATCTCGCTGTTTGGTAACAATATCCTAGTATGATTCAAATTTTATATTTTTAACCCGAAAGGAAAAAACAATCAACATCTATTAAAGATCCTTGCAATTCAATAAAAAAAACAATAAAATCACTTACAACGAATGATGAAATATAAAATACCCATAATAATATCAAAAATCTTTGTCAGAGACTTTGGGATCAGCTCGATTACAAAAGCACATGTGCAGAAATATATATAGTAAAGTAAACCAACTGAAAATAACATTAATGTAAATTCAGACATCCGAAATGGTAGATAAGATTGATTTTTAAAATTAAAGAAGTCTAAAATTTTTTCATTCCCTTCGTTAATATTTGCAAAGAAAATAACGATAGAAAATACTTCTTGCGTTTCAGTCGAAAGCTGTAATTTTTATTTCACGTTAATGAACCTAAAAAATTACAAAAATAATTTATGAAGTTCCAATTGTGTAATGACTCGCCTTTCCGAGCTTTTTCAAATGCCCACTTACGCCTGTAATAATTCAAAGGCAATCTTGACATGCGAGGAGTTTCATAATCATCTGAACCATCAAGCCGGTAACTTTTGCTTAAAAAAAAAGTGTAGAACCATATTATTCCGCAGGAAGAATGTTAATCGCTGTTATTTCTCAGAAATTTAATGTTTAAACCAATTTGTGCGAAGAACTCGAAGATATTTCTATTCGATCTGGCCAAACATCTATCGTAACTAATCGAGAACGAAACTGTTGAAGGAAGGAGAAAATAACTTACGATGTCACATAGGTATAATCTGTACGATAAGTGCTGAAAAAAACTCATTTTTGAGAAATAACAAAGTTATGGAAATGAAGTTAGAAACTAATTTATCAGAATTGAAGGAACAGTTTGCTCGTGCCATAATAAATTTATGATAATAAGACTAGAAATGCTAAAGTTATATATTTATTATTCGATCAATTTATTACAGTTGAAGTATTTCACAGCTATGAAGAAAAAATTATAAAATTCCCTTCTAATAAAGTTAACTTCCACCAAAATAAAAAAAAATTGACCTACTCGTCTAAATCAAGCAATCGATTAAGATCAGATTGTGTCAAATTTGATTTACCGATAGTTGGTTCCCTAAAATAATTAAGTTATTTTCTCCTTCCTAGGACAAAATTGATTAACAGATATTCTTTATAACATAAATAATATAAAAATCCAGATCGACAAAAAGCTTTTTCACTAAAAATTGAAAAAAAAAAACGCCGGCATTTTCAGTCTGTGAGTAGTCAGATATTTGTTCAAATACCGAAAAATGTCTAAATTTGATTGCCTATAAATTATTAGCATTCTTTTGGTTCTATTTTGATCTTTTCATAACTCAGATAGCATTTATGCAGTAAAATTTAACCATGGTTCAAAAATCAAAAGATTTCGTTCAGTTATGCCTACGTTAATGGATGACTCTTAACGGAAAGAAAGTTCAATGATCATTTCTTAACTAGCGATCATTTTATCCCTCCAAATTTCTACAGATAAATAAATTTTCGCAATTCTTATAAACTGTAATTTCAGATTTCTGTTGGTATCGTCTCACCTCCCAAAAATCCTCATTTTTCGTCGCTAATATTATACACGAACCGCTCGTTTGACTGAATAATATTGATTGACTGAACTGAAAAATGATGCTGGTGATTTTTACAATATCTGAAGTACAGGTAACAACACACTCATGCATGCATAGTTCATGCAACAACACGGCATGAATAACATTTCATTCAGAGCAATACATAAACGCTCAAATAATGCTCAAAAAATGATTCTCACATCTTCCAAAGATGAGTTTTTTCAAATGTTTTCGCTTTTTTCAACACGATAATCACGATTCAAGACTAAGTTACGAATGGACGGTTCTAGGAACCTTCTTGTTAATTATCGAAGAGTGATGAGATACGAAACCAAAACAACAGATATGCCGTTACAAAAAGAATATTTATAGGAAACATGTCTAACGGAATTCGAATTTCGTTACACATGCTAAGATGATAAATAGTAGGGGGGAGGATGTAAATTTGCGCAATAATGTCAATATGGTAGCCATACGCAATCAGCAGTGCAGCGGCTTCGAGATCATGAGACGCATCGGATAATCAATGAATTATATGTAAATACCGCTTTTTAGATACTGGCAATTCCATAAACAAAATAAAAATTTCGCAATTGCTACTTAAAAAAAAACTGCGTAACTATTCGGCAAGAATAAGAAATTTAAGAAGAGAAAGGAAAAACAATCTGTAAAATTATTCAATAAGAATAAGAAATCTAAAGAGAAAAAAAAAATATTAAACAAGGAAATGAATCAGCAACGAGCATATTTGAAAGCATGTAGCATTAACACATACGTAAGAGTAACACTCTCTCACCACGAATACTTCCAGAACTGTAAAATACGGCACGGATTTAAACAACTTAAACGTTTAGCTGGAAGTAATAACTATTTATTAGCTGCTATCACAGACGATAAAATGAGGATATTGGGGACCTGACGAAAATGCTAAGATAAAATGTGAGATCAATTTCATCGGAGCAGGCATTTAATAAGAAGCACATTGCTAATCTCAAGTGATAAGGACTTCTTTATTATTCAGAAATTTGATATAGCATCATCCGATCGATTGATTGGCTTGTTGCAGCTGCGTAAACGACCAACCTACGAACACTTACGGGTTTCTTTGGACAATACTGTCTGCGAACTAGCCCTCTTTACTCTCTCTCTACCTCCCTCTCTTCTCTTCCTCATTGACGAAGGTCAAACGATGCTAAATGACTTCTTCACTCATTCAATTTGTCCAAACAACTGGGACAAAGAAGTAATGAAGTAATAGTATCAACAAGTACCTTTTTTTGAAGTGATTTGATTACGAAATCATTTCTCATACGAGCGCATTCATATTTACTGACTGAGAGATTCTTGTGAATTTAACAAAACTTCCAAATGTTTATGAATTTATCAGTACGGGAAAGACTTTCGCACGTCTATTTTTGACAAATAATCATCTATACGAATAATTCCACTAACTAAAAGATATTTATTGCATAAAAGGTTAATTTCATTGGCTATCAACACTAATAGGATTCACCCCATTTACATCTATAATTTTAAAGTTGTAGATAAGCTGCCCTTCTCAACAGCGAAAGATTAATTATGAACAACATACTTGGACCGAGCAAAATAGTATGCCCTTCCTTAGTATGGTCTTTCAGGGATATCTTTAGCTACGGGGAAAAATAAAGTAGTAAGACATGAAGATCCATTAATACTTAACAACCATTACATCTCTTCTTACAATAACTGTTATACGTCCACTGAAATTTCAAGTATATTGTTAAGTTCAAATATATTGTGGAATTCAGTATCTAAGATTCATAAGGATTGGAAGGATTGGAAATAACCACATCTAAATAAAATATATTTTTATTATTAGTAAAGCTAAATCAATCAGGAAGCATTCTGCGAGAAATTATTCGGCCTGCTTCGGAATTGTGAAACAATATCAGATAA
The DNA here is from genome assembly GCA_013365365.1 of Cruorifilaria tuberocauda. NCBI lineage: Eukaryota > Metazoa > Nematoda > Chromadorea > Rhabditida > Onchocercidae > Cruorifilaria > Cruorifilaria tuberocauda. The sequence continues at coordinate 225,853 of JABVXU010000031.1, forward strand.
GTTGAAAATTTTCTCTACTTATTCCTATTACAGTTTATTCTTTTTTAATACTACAGAAAATATAAAGTGTTCAGAGTTAGGGAGCAAACATCGCATTTAATCATTTCTTCAATTAATTCGACCTTCAATACAATTTCAATATTCTTTAAATGGCAGGCATACATGATATAGCAAACTGTCGAAATGTGAAACAACTTGTGATATATTAATGATTTTGATACAAAATAAAAAATGAATCATCTCAGGATTTGGATGATAAGATGAAAATATAAAAGCCTTGTTCAATGCAGTGAAGGAAGAGCAGAAGAGACGTGGAACTTTACATCTTAATTTATAACTCCCTTGCCATTTCATCTCATTCTAACAAAATTCCAACCTTTGGGGTAGATATTATAAAGTTTGTTCAAAATTTACAGATATACAATTACTCTTATCATAACAGCTCTATTGAAATTATATGAGCAAAATTTGTTTTAACGGCATCTAAATTATCTATACGTAGTTGAGAAGACATTACTTACAACCATCGCGAGTAGCATAAATTCAGTTTATCATAAAAAGATTAAAAAAAGTGCTTAGAAAACCAGAATTATATTCAAATGAGAAATAGTTTAAAAAAAAGAATCTTAGAAATTTTACTACAACCATTTATTGCTTTTCTTTTCAACTTTGTGTCACTAACTAGTGGAAGCACGTCTTCCGTCGTATAAAATCTAATAACTTCCCACGAAAAGACATCCAGACAAATAGCAAAAGAGCAAAAGTAGTCGCACTTACTTCAAGCATTTCTCTACAATCACACATCCATTTCCTAGGCCAGCCATAGTATATTTCACTTCCCATCACAGTTCTTTCCACGCCCCATGAGAATGCTGTCATCTATTATTATATTCCAGATGAATTTCCCGTATAAATTACAGTTACTTTCCCATGCTTTGAAAGAAACATAACAGCGAATGAGAGCTCTTATTCAATGAAGATGGAAATTCTCATTGAAGGATTGGTGTAAGTCAAGATGAAGCAACCCTACATTGAATGGAATCCTATCGAAATGAGGAATGAAAATAAATCACTTTTCATGTATGCAAATGGGAAACAATATGCACGAATAGATAACAATTCATTATAATTGTCAAACAAACATGCTTTTATATCAACTAACCCAAAAGATCTATCTTCATACTATGCTACTTTCAATGTGTACATTCTTTTGGCACTCCTTCACCATTATTTTATTATTCTTTTGTATCCTCTAAAATTATGAAATTTTGAAAGAACTTTTGTTGATTCTTTATTCGATTGAAAAAATATTACAATGAAGAAACAAAGACAAGGAAGAAATAATTAATATCAAGAGATAAATGAATCCGAAACAAGAGAATATTGCATCCGTTGAGGTGGCAGTTGAAAATCCAGCCAATCTGATGCATGATTAGGCAACAATCCCATACTATGCAACTTGTACAGGGCCATTGCTACCGCTATCATATTCCCAAGCACGAAAACCAATTTATGTAATAAAAGTGATCCCATATGTTCATCCTAAAAATTTATTCAATATTACTTGAAACAAAATGTAGGACGAAGCTTTTCTTTTGTTAAAAACAAGATTCAACCAACACTTGCTTTTCACCAAAATTAATACTAGATGGTATTAGAATGCACATTATGAAACACCTATAAATTATTCGTTAAATAATCTTAATAGCATATCCATTTTTTCATCGCAAAATTGCAAAATAATCACAGTTTTTTAACGCATCCATTTCTAGAGCAAACTATCTTCTCCTAACAGTATAAGATACATATTAAATTAAGCAAAAGCAAAAGATGCTGTTGAAATAGGATAATCGATTTCGTAGTTGGTATATACAATTTATTACTTGAAACGTTTCCTCCAAAATTACTTTTATCGAAAACTTAGTTCAAATTTAATCACAGTGAAAATTTTTTTGTTTGTACAGTTAAATTATTCAATAAAAAGTATTACAAGTTAGTGATAGGAAAATTGTTACAAAAATTACTAGCCCGTCAATAAGCTTATATTAAGATACTGAGCTCAATTTTTGAGCAAATATCCACTTTTGAAAGGATTAGCAAAATAACCTGTAAGGGTTTAAACGCTAAATTAACACTCATCAATGCTTTAACAGGACGCCAAGCCATCATCGCGATCATCATAATAGGAAATATACTGATTGTATTGCCGGACATGTACATCATGAAAAGATTCATTGGTAAACTCTTGATAGGTTGTAATGCCATATCCCAGGCACGTTTCTTCATCAAATGATGTGTTTGTTCACTGTCTCCAATTTGTTCTATCTAAAGGAAATATACTTCAATTTTGAATAATTCTTCCGCTCACAAAATTATATGGACAATTGGCTTTTTAGGGGTAACGAAAAATAATTCCTTTTAAAAAGGCAATGAAAAACCTGTTGAACAGTAGTTCCAGTTTGTGAATAACCAGGAGGATTTATAGATGAATCCACGATACGGCTCACTGCCCGTGTCCCAGCACTTGTTAGGTCCAATTTCCACTTGGCCAACGACATCCGGCTTTTTATCAAGTACTTAAACCGAACAAATCGAATTGATCATAGCAATATTATTTATTCTGCTGAACAGTAAATAACTGATGTATCAAAAAAATACATGTAAATTTTACATGATTTTGGAATACACGGATTGAACAAACAGTATTTATACCTTAATATTGATATGATACAAGTATAATATGTATTGGGAAATTTAATTAATAAATAGGATAAAATTTGTTATAAAAATTCATGATAACAACATCAACGAAACAACACTATATTTCCATAGACCAGAAAACCATTCCTTAATAGATATTTCTTATTTTAATCAAATATTTTTTAGCAAAAAAAATCGAACAAGCATTCACAAGTAACGATATGGCAATGATGTAAAGTCCTATTGAAATGCTAAATCATGAACTATTCATGGATTGAAGTGTCACGTTTCGTATTAACAGTAAATATACATCATTGATATTTGTGAAGTTAAAGAAACCATAATATAGATATCAAACAAAGAATTTTTTCCTGAAAATGTAATGGAAGAAAATTTTTAAGTGAAATACATGGTATAATGCAAAAAGTGCTGTAAATATATTAATGCCAAAATGTATTTGCGACATTAATTTACTAATAAATATATAAAATAGCCAATAAAACAGATATGAAAAAAGTATTCGCACAAAAATAAAAGATAAGAATGAAACAGATCTACCTTCCAATAATTTAAAAGTAATTTTACTTCAAATTCAAGATGAACCAGAGACTAGGCTAAAGTAGTTAACAACCCTGGCAATATGCAAGGTTTACCATCTGATTTGAAAGAGTTTCTGTTTGGTTGTGATTCTTTTATCGCGAACAGCAGATCTTCTTTATTCAGTGCATATTTTCTATTTCCAAAATTGACATCTAAAAACAATTTGAAACGACTTTATGAAAACAATGCTCAAAAGATATCAGAAATATGAAGTCTTGCAGAAGAGCAAATTAGTTAAAGTTTCTTTTCCTATAAAGCGATTATTTGAGGCATCAATGAAGTTCTTCAGGTTCAAAGGGTTCCCTTACTTTTTTCATCGAGCGCTCCGCTGATTCGTTTATGGACTATCAATTGAGCACTTGTTACCAAACCTTTTAGATCAGCACCCGTCCAACCATCTGTTGCTCTTGCTATCATTTCGAAATCATCATTTTTCAAGTCCATACCCCTACAGAGTACTTCCAAGATAGATTTTCGCTCTTCCTAAATAAAAACTATGAGTTAATTCTTCTTCATATAAAATAGTGCAATACAACTCCAACTTTTGTGACTGATAAATTATTTTTGCTTCCTATAAGAAATTGGCTTATAATTCAACTCAGTGAATTATACAAATTTCTTCATTGTGTTTTCTGCGAGACCTTCCATCCGTTAATACATCCACAGAGATAGCACATTTGAATACAAAATGCTCTTAGATAGCGCAAACTAGCGCTGTTAATGAAAAGAGAAATGATAAAAAAAGAAAAAATTAAGGTCATAACTGAACTACTTCTAATACTTTTAAAAATTTCAAAGATTCAAAGATCTTTGAAATATTGAAAATATTCCTGCTAATCTCCGGTTAATCTGTAATACTTGATTTCAAATACATAAATAACAATTGAATCTTAGAAGATGCGAACCACAAAAAGATATAAATCAAAACGAATTCAAATGAAGCTTCGTATCATTTGGATCGACGAAAAGTATATTGAAAAACAAACTTTCTTAGGCAATTCACATTTAACAACATAATCGAAACGTCCTGGTCGCAATAAGGAACTATCAATCAAATCAATTCGATTTGTAGTCGCAATAACATAAACATCTGAAATCAATGAAATAACAATGCCTTTACATCTATAATTACCAAAACATAACATTCTAATGGCTCAATCACCGATATCAAAAGTCTGATACCATAAATATGCTACCATCTGATAAGATTTACAACCAAAGAATAAAATATAAGACGCAGACATATCTCTGAATAGTTGAAAAAATATACCATTTAGCCCTTCAACTCCATCAAGTTCTGTCAGCAATTGATTCACCACACGGTCCGTTACGCCTGTATCACTCTCACCACGTTTTGGACCTAGCGAATCAAATTCATCGAAAAATATCAAACAAGGACTTCTAACACGAGCACTAAAATAGCGATGTAAATAAGAAATGAAGTTAGATCAAAAAAATCTATTACAGACAACCTATTAAAAGTACAGGTATTTTTATGGACATGGGCAATATGTCCGTGTTAATAAAAATTACGATGAAAAAGTAAGACAAGCTCTGTTAGATGCTAAAATAATCTAAAAAATTTAAGGTGTTAGATGCTAAAATAATCTAAAAAAAAATAATTTAAGTTGTAAAATAGCTTTTAAAACCCAGTTTGGAATAACTTTAATTCATTTAACTTGCCGTTCAAAAATTTTCCGAACATTTTCTTCGCTTTCACCAATGAATTTCGACAATAGCTCCGGTCCCTAAAGGCAATTTATCTCTGTTAAAAATTTTGTAATACAGAAAATCTCGAATTTTTTCCATCAAGAATAACTACTGCATTTTTTAAACAAAATTTACTAAGTCAGATTTAGAAAAAAAATGTTTCAATGACTTTAATCAAAACTTTTTTTAACTTTAACGCACTTGAATTTTTTTTACTTTATAATTAAGATATTTCTTTTCTACTTGTCTGAACAGCACAAGTAACCTACTTTAATTGATATGACGTTGAAGTTCCATTGTGCCATTAAAGTTCTGCAAATGAGAGTTTTTCCACATCCACTTGGTCCATGTAGCAACACTCCGCGACCAAGACGAATAGAAATATTCCGATACAATGATGGATACTTAGAAAAGCAAAATTACATAGAAAAAATGCAACGTCATTAGTCTGATACTCAACACAATAATTCCATCAATTATAAGTCAGATCATTAGACATATCGCCTTCAAAAAAATACAATAAAATATGGACGCCCTCTAGCTCCAATAACTGTAAAATAAACTTGCTGGCTCACGTTTCTTAAGGATTAAACAAAATAAAACCAAACAAAGTACTTTTGTAGGCCAAATGAAAATTTCATTGAGGATTTGTTTCACGTCATTTAATCCTCCAACATCCTCCCATTGCATTTTCACAACGTCCACCGGTTTAAGTTGTTCGAGTGGTAATGCATTTGGTCGGAATTCTCTAAGTGCTTGTTGTACATCGTCTTCCTCAATTTTTTCATGCTCTGTGATAAAACAAAACTGTAAGGAATTAATAGAAAATCTTCACAGTAGATCTGAAAATTTTCAAATTTTTGAGATCTTTTAAAAGTCGCAGAAATTCTTCAGTCAGTCTTAGTCACATGAGTTTACAAATTTTGCTTCATTGGTGTAGGCACCTTTTTACTAAATAAAATAAAAATGTACCTCTTACTCTTGATTCCAGGATAATTCTTAGAGCTAATCTCTTCAAATCACTAATATTGCATTTTCGTGTTGCTTCAACAGCACGTTGCAGACTGCATGCTTCTATTTCTTGATTGCAGAATTTCTGCAAGCATTCTTCTCTTTCAGTCTGAAAATCAAAATTTTCAAAAAAAATTATCCAATGAAAATTTATAATCCTAGAAAAAAATCTTCAACGAATTAACATCATGCATTCATCCATAAATACTAGTAAAACATTTAAATAATCAGCAAAAAATTGATGCTTGTCTAAATAAACACCCAATAGTATGACAATTTACCATTCATCAAACGAAACTTTTCCATGCAATTCCTAGAAACTGTCACAAACTTTACCAAAAAGCGTCCTCAGTTCATTCATCCAATCTATGGAACTTTTCAGTTTTGTTAATAATGAACTAAATGATAAGATTGCTAATATTTCTAAGCGAAGAAGGAATTCTTTCTCCTACAAATGCTTATTATTAAAAGTATTTTCTCTACTACAGCAATTCATAAAATTTTTTAATCTCAAACATTAGACTCTCATAGAAATTTACTATCATAGAAAACGTCTGGCTCAGCAATCAAATGATTCTTCAAATAAATTGCAAACATTCAATAGCATTTGGCTTTTGCAATCTGATATTTTTTCGTATCTATCGCAGTATTTCTGATATCTGTGATGTGACTCATGAGATTTTTTGTTTCATTAAATAATAACCATTGGAAAAAGTTCTCTGCCACTGATATTATTTGATATAAACTGTTTTTATTGTTACTTTCCAGCATTCACAACTTAATACTGCTGTAACAATAAGCCGTATATACAGCTCTTCCTGAATTTCATTTGGTTTATCCCCTTCTTCGCAAAGTGACTTGAACATTTTTGCAATAACTCGATAAAATAAAGAAATATCTGATAAAAATATCCGAATTCAAAAAAAAAACTGGAAAGAGGAAAGATAATGCCTAAATCAAAATATGGAATCAATTTTTAAGATTCCATTACTAAATTATCTGTTCCTCAACTCTTCATTTAGCAGCTGTACGAACTTTATCAAGTTTGATTCTCTCGTTCTTCTTTAAACTATTCAAATTATATGCAATTTGCATCCTCCAATAGTTCTAAGGTAAAATCAGCAAACAAATGGTATCAGATGACGAATCAGACTGAAAGTGTATACGCTGCAATGCTATTGAAATGGTTTAAAAAACTGCACCAATTTCTTGCAACTTCATGTTATTTATGGATGGTACAAAAATCAAGAAGGAATTGAATTGAAAGTTGTAACGCATGCAGGGTGTATTTGTTAATAATATAAATCGACAAATTAAAAGAACTAGTAAATTATAGTCGTTTGTCCAATTACTATCACATCAAACAACCACATTTCGATTTTGCTGACACTGCGACGAAATGTAGTTGGTAACCTATTTGATAACACATCTTTCACAATGCTCTGTCGTACACAATCACAATACACTGGGCATCAGTTCATCTCGAAATTCACCTTCTCCTCATATTTTTTACTATCATTTACTGAAGAATTAAAAGCTATTTTGACATGAATTACTGGTAATAGAGCCATGAACTTGGAGAGAACAAGTCTAAAATAAGGCCAGAATAGCACTAATAAACTAATTTCTGCATATAAGATTTGCCAATAACTACTTTGAGACAATACAAGAATATCTACGAACCTAACTGAATTAAAATTCATTTTGACAAGTGAAATTAATTAAATTTAAGCTATTATAAGTGCGAACAAAAAATTAATCTTGTTAAATAGTCTAACATGCAGCAGGCATGCTTTTTTTGCTGTAACTCTAATCATATTAAGTTTGACTTTACTTTCCATATCTCAATTTATACCTGCATTGAATAAGTTTATAGGTCAACCGCAAAATTTCCGCACAGATATACGCTTCTAAGTTAGGAAGTGAAGTTAGAAGAGTGGTGATATTTCGCTTCATGTTACCTCTCTTTCTCTCTCTCTTCATAGTATCTTGCAATGACAGGTGTGACATCTTGATATGGAAATGGAGGATAGGATGAACAACAACGTCACCATTATATTCACCTCACTGGCAATTGTTAAAACTAGGAACTAATATACCTTTCTTTCTTCTATCGATATTCCGCCTAACAAACCAGCTTCCCTTATCTCTTCTGCAATCGTTTTTCATATTGATTCAAGATTTTTTCTCCTTAAGAAATTTTATTCTCAATACAAAAATTTTCAAATTCGCTCTTATTTAATTTATTCTTTCCTTCAAGAAAAATGAATTCCCAGTAATTGCAAAGAACAAATAGCTCTGCTTCAAGATGTTAGTGCTATAGTGTCATTTAGACAATTAGTGAGAACTTAATAACTCTATCTAGAGCTTATGATGAAGTTAACAAGTTTTACTTCTCAACAATATTTGATGGGATATACTTGAGGAATAAAATCTATCAACTTCATTAACTTTCTACAGTTGCTACAATGTTAGGTACTGAATATTTTGAAATATCTTTAATAACGATACTTTACCATGGTGAAAACATAAAAACTCGGAATATTAAAGTATGATGCCACTTTGTGTCTCCTCGCTATGAAAGTGCTAAATGTAGGATCTGTCAGACAGTTACTCTTAATATAAAAAAAATTTGTATTTTCATTTTTCTTATAAGGATATCGTACATCATTTCCGACAGTAAGTTCCTCTAGCATGAATCAGAAACAATTACTGACAGTCATATCATCTAAATCAGAAATTTTATTCCAGGAAGATGACGAAAAGTGTAAGCACAAATTTCGGAGAACCATTGAGTACTGAATCCAAAAAATTGGTACATGAAGTACGCTTGAAAATTAATCAAACAATACATCCTAATGTAAGCAGTGTTTATCTTTTACAATATCAATTAAAATATGATGCTGTTAAATGTATCAAGATTTTTTTCACAACTTTAAAAAGAAGTATTTTGATGAATAAATATGAAACGAATAATTAGTACTCAGTCATTTCTTCTGTATTTTTAAGTTTTATAATATTAAGTACCAAATGGAAGTAAACAATGCAATTCGGTAATCACAGTTTGTTGTGAATCTTATAGAAAATCCCTCTATTAGTAATAACGACGATCTTGTTTCCCAAAATCTTTGTTCGTCTAATTTAACGATAAAATTTCATTTTTCTAAAAAAATCAAAATAGGAAGAAAGAAATTAACTATTGCTGAAGATACATGATTAATTTTTTAAGAGCATTTAAATCTCGTTTTTAGTTTGACAACGATTTTAACATTTATCGTTTCGTGTTAGCATGTGAAAGAGTACTGAAGAAAAATAAAGATGTTGTGGTTACTGCTGCTAAAGCTCTCGATAATCATTTGCGTGTTCGAAAAGCACTCAATTTGGTTTGTTTAAATTTGAGTTATAATCTTCTAAATCCTTTTTTAGGGATAACGAAAATTAAATGCTTTTCTTGATTTCGTCGCTGCTATATTAAGATAAATTGTTGCAGGATAATTTGCCAGATCTTCCATTTCCCCAAAATCCCATTTACTCATTGAAATTGTTTCCGATGGGAAGTATTTTGAATTTAACAGATAATTACAACAGATTATTATGGTATGTGGAGTATAAGACAGTCAATGTTGAGGTTGGTGTTAAGAATTTCTTTTTAAATATGTTACATTAGATTATCATCGCAGAGAGAAGGCAAATTACTGATGATCATGCTGATAAATGAGTTCTTTCATAATCGAAAACGGAATATGACTTCAACAATCTCTTAATTCGCAAGAGTGAAAAAACTACAGTAATCAATTGAATTTTTGCTGTTGCTAACTTTAAAGAGTGAAAAAAAGTAAAAATTGTTTACAGGCTATGGCCCAAACACTGCGCAGTTCGGAATCTATACGCTTGCAATTTCGCCAATTCGAACATATGCTCAAAAGAGTCAATCAGCAAGTGAAAGATAATTAGCTCACAAAATCTTTAAGAATGTGGCAAATATTTCCACTGAATTAGCTATATAATTTTGTTTTAAGATTTGTGAATTAAAAGTTCAGCTTTTATAGAATTTTTAATTACCTTTCTGTCACTATCTATAATCTAGCTCCTTTGCTCCATAATAAAAAAACTTTTTATAATTCCACTAAACTTTAAACGCAGCAATTCGCAGTCAAACAGTGATATTAACTTTTCATAATAGTTAAAGCAAATCTGATATAAGAAAAAGGAAACAATCTAGAAATGAATTTTTTTCATTCTTACCATCACGGAAATTTTCAAGATTTCAGGAAAAAAAAACTGGCAGACTAAGTGGTTTAAGACATATCATTGATCTAAATGGCTATGAAATTAATCCGTTTACTATGATCTTCGCTACGAATGGCAATTTAGCTTATTTCTCTCAATTACTTCATTTTGACAATTATCCTGAACTAGTAAGTTTCAAAATTTCCTTTACGGATTTTCTGAAATGCTTCTGGAAGAGTTGACACATTCTTAATCAAAAAATCTTTTTTTTTTAGATTCCAATCATTAGAAAATTTCTACCACAATACTATTAAATTTAATTATTGACTCGGAAGCAAACTTAACAAAACTAGATTATTTCAGGTAAGTCCGGTGGAGATGGTAAATATTTCGAAATGGATTCATGTTCCTTACAAAATAGCACGAGCAGTGATGCCTGAGAGCTTTATAGAGCGTTTCCGATTACACAATGAAGATTTCTTGTCTAATTTACTGAAAGAGATTAAAATTGAAGATATCCCTGTGACTTTAGGAGGCAAAAACGAGGTAACTCATTATAAGAGAGAACTTTGGAATAGTTCTACAAATTCTGCGAAAAAAATTACCAGTATGAAAAGTCAAATGTGATATATGTGATAATTTAGAATTTAGCACAAATGAATCAAGAATAGTTTCTAAGCGTTTTCTTATTGTAATGAAATGTATGTTAACATATTTCATACTGGTAACTTAATGACAAAAATACATCGTTTCTTCCTCTTAAAAACACAGACTCAGTTCCAAATTATGTAGTACATATTTTGAATAGAATTAACAGAAACTTTTAAAGCTAACGAAATTTGATGATGCAAAATTAGACTAACTTATGCAGGAAATTCAATGTCAACCAGCAGTACAAAAACAATACGCCAGATCGAGAAGCCTCGAATCTCCAAGCAATTTAGAAACGATCACAATTTTACCGGGAAAACGACGTCAAATTTGTGTAGACGTAAAGGATAAAGGAGGCAGATTACAGTGGTATTTTACTACGGATAGCGATATCAATTTCGGCGTATTTTACGAGGTGATGAAAAAAATTTGAGCACGGTTTTAGTTTGCAAAGGTGGAATCACAGCACCAGCAAAAAAATTACTAATATAAAGACCTCTTCAGCCAGCGGATGAATTTAAAGAAAATATTATTTAATATCGTAGATTCGTTACAAATAAATCTGAATATAAGATAACAATATATGCTAACAATGTGATTTAGCTTGATAGAATAATTCGTTTACTTCATGAAAGTAAAAATCTGTGCAAATATTAGGAAAATTTAAATTTCAGCCTTCGCAACAAATCATATCATCGAATAGAGAGATAAGCGGTATGCAACACGAGAAAGACATTGATACTGATAAACTTGAAATGGTTTATCCATGGCTCAAACTGAGCGCGAGATTAGTACCTGAAGCGGATTCAATAGAATGTATAACACCGGGTCGTTATTGGATAATTATTTGCAATAAATCATCCTGGATGCGCCGGAAAATAGTAAACCTAATCATTCAGCTAATATACAAGGATAATGATTTTGCTAAACGGTGTCACAGCGATGGAACATTTGACAACTGTTCGAAACCGTTCGTTACTGATTGTTTGTTATAACTTTAAGGAAGTAAAATTTTCATAAAATTTTGAAAGAAGAAATTATTTGCATAGGATATTTTGGAACCCAATTTTTTTTCTCCCGGAACCTAGCAAATGGGTACAAGGAAAGCAGGATATATGAGTTCAAGTTTCGAAAAGAAGATTAAACATTATAAAGAATGGAAGGAAAGGATAGTTGTATTTAAAAATTTTACTTTGTTTTTCAAAAATAAGCAAAACGTCAATATTATAATCCGTTATAAATTGTATTAGATTATCTTGAAATAACTATATTAAGTTTAATGGTTTTCAATGGAGAAAATGTTTAGATCACAGTAACAATTTTTACAGTCATTGCAATAAATTACTGTGAAATAAGAACAAAAATAAGCCAGCTGTAAAATTTTCTAATGGTAGCTTGGTCTAACTATCAATGAAATGACAATGGAATTTAATTTATCAAATTGAATGAAAAAGAAAATGCCCACTCTCTTCAGTTTTTAATATTTTCTACCGTATAATACTACCAAAATGATGTGTTTGAAGAACTGTGAATGTCACTAATTTAATTTTCGGAGTATTTTTTCCCGAAATTAGTGATATTTAAATGACCATAGATGATAAAAACGATTCTTATTAAACAGAAGCATAGAAGTTTAAATATAACATTTACACAAGCCTCCAATCTCACAAAAGATGATTTATGATGTGTACATCTGAAAAACTTATACCTATAACTTTATAACTTACCGGACTCAGTTCGCTGATGTTTTCCATATAACCAAAAAATCGCCCGCCAGTATTCAGAGAAAACAATTCGATAACTTCATGTTTGGTGCATGCCGTTGCAACAACCAAGAAATCATTTTCAGTGTCCAAATTTCGGACTACTTGAAAAAATAGAAAAGTTTTTATGGCATAAACATTGGAAATAAAATGTCAACAAGTTAGATGGTTTTATTAGATTCTGTCAACTAATGAAGTATAAGAATAAGTTGACTAACATTAACTGATTAGTATGCAATCATAACTTACGGCCCAAAAACTTACATTCGGCACATTTTTCTAAACGAACATTCCTCACGTCCTCATCTTGACCATGTAATAACAAATCCAAATTATCCAAGAAAAGAACTGAAGGTTGGCGTCGCCTTAGGCGCGCTACTGCAGCTTTCAATACATCTTGGAATTTTTCAATTGATTTTCCTATAAACAGGTGGTCCAGAAATCAGTAAACAGTTCTGAAAAACAATATTCGTGCTAAGTGATACCCACAAAGGTAGTAACTAATTAAGCCTCTAAAATATATGATAAATTTAGTTTTCATTTTACGGAATTCCACACAACATAACCTAATACATAACCTAATAAACCGTTCAGAGAACAAAATGAGAATATAAACAAATCTGAACAAAATAAATAGCAATAGCATCGCATTAATATATTCAATATTAAGAAATGAATAAAAATATATCACTTCTAAATTTTAGGAAGAAATAAAAATCACCATTCCATTCAGAGCAATATATACATTCGCTGTAAACAGCTAAGTGAGAGTGCAGTAGTTTTTCTGCAAGCAAGTGTAAAATAGTTGTTTTGCCCGTTGATTTATTACCCACTATGAAAACATTTTCTGATGAGGAAAAAGTAGACTTCTCCAAATGATATACAATATACATGTAACATCTTTCAATAAATGCAATTTGAAACCTGAAAATATTTAACATCAGTTCCAACTGCGCTAAACAGTAATCTTTCCAGCTGCGTTCAATAATTCTGCCATTTTAAAATGTTCATGGAATATCCGCTCACTCTGCCTGTTTTCCTGTCCCATTGAATACTATCTTTTTCCTATTTCTTTTGCTGAAATACAGAAATATCCAATGAATAAAACATACGTAAGTTTGATTACTTCATTCTTCCATCCACCAAAATTTACAACTGCCTTGTCGATATCTTCATTTACATCTGTTCTTTGCACTTGCATAAAGCTGTCCTTCATCAACTTGGTATTCTGAAAAATAGAAAAATTCTTTATTTATGTACTAACTGTTAAACCAAAAATTAAAATTTGTTTCAACTAATACTGTCAGACGTCTTCTTAGAATCTTCCGAAGCCCAAATACGAGTTGTCGCTGCAATTTTACTGTAAAAATTTTCATTAAATTATTATTGACTACTTCCTTAAAAATTTCTTAAAAACTTTCACAAAACATGTATAACATGAAATGCTTCATTTACCGGGTATTCAAGTTTTGGAAACATATCATTAGTGAAGACGAAACATTTCCGAGACCAACCATCTTTTTTTCCATCAAGGTAGGGTCGAATCCGACACTGTATACGAGTTTTGTCTAGAAAACATTTTATTTTTATTAATTTTAAAGTAGATTAAAGTTTAATTTAAACTTACTGGTTAAGTTTATTTCCAATTTGAGTCCATCAATTGGCACAATGATTGGATAATGCCGGCAAGTCTTCCACAAACGATTTCGCAAATGTTCGTTGAAATTACCAGGTAACTTGCCCTAAATCATACAAGGAGTTTGCAAATATTGAATTTCTTAATTTAAAAATTTAGCGATGTGAAATACAATCACACTCGGAAGAATCGTAAATTTATAGACAAAAACTGTTCTAACTTCTGACAATGCTTCGACAGTTTCAAGCTGATAAATGTGATCCCTTCGTAAGGGGGATACTTTAATCCATTCATATTCTCCGTTCATAAGTTGATAGAGCCCAGGAGAAAAGGCGCAATGATAAGAATCATATTGCTATAATCGAACAAAAGTTCCATACAGAAATCGTTTCAATTAATCGATACAAACTTTGAAAATGGAATGAAACTGATGTAGAAATGTAAATAGAAAAAGAAATTTGTAATCCGGAAATTTAACTGAATTTCTGCAATTAAATTTCATGTGAAACTAGACAATTAGTTGCACAGAAAATTGACAAGGATAGCTTCCATTAAAAATAAATAAACAGAGTTTTACTTAATATTTAGCTAGAAGAAATGCAAAGCACTATAGTACGGAATCTTAAAATACCTTCAAACAATCTCTTAATGCAGCAAAACGAGAACATGCTCTCGGTAGTTCAATAAGTAAGGCATGCGTTGTCTGACCGGTTTCACTATTACAAACAGTTGATATTGAAATGATTTCTGAATCACTCTGACCTAAAATTGACAGGGATCTTCGCAGCTGATAAAATAAGCAATCTATTAACAGTGTCACTCAGAAGTTCTTCCTTTTTTTCATTAAGTGTTAAAATTTTCCATTTTCGTTTGATTCATCGTGATGAATATGATTTCTGCAATGATGAAATCGTTAATAACTACAAAAAAAAAAAACATACTGAAATTGAGTCTGAAGACGGCAAGTATATCCAGTTCTTCTACAAAAACATCGTTGATCAGCATTTCAGGCAATACCCGAGCTGTAGTCTTATTAAGAACATCACCACAGTAATCTTGAATTCCGAACACAAAGGGCCTAGGAGCTAAATTCGAGAATAGATTCTTCATTCTATATGCAAATGATTCTGGAGGTATTCCCGAAACGTCTCTTGAACTGGTTTTTCCATGATCACTAGGATTCGAGTGGAAAGGCTTCACATGTACCTTCGTAAATTCACACAAACAAGCATTTTCCATCAAAGATGAAAATGCCTCGATTCGAGCTGAAATCCTTTCACAGTTTATTTGTCCCTATATTTACTTGCCAACAGATAAACGTAAAAGAGAATTTAAGGAAAAGAGAAATGAAAAAAAAAAAGAGCTGCTCTTCACAAATTGAAAGTGAGCCAAAATGGAAATCAGAATAAAAATTTTATATGAAATCAGAAACAAGTATGTTTTTACGCACCTTTAAACATATTAACACCAAAAATTCAGGTAGAGAGTAACATAAAACTAAAACTTTCGCTAATCAATTAACAAATCGATGCTTAATCATGCTACAACAATTTAATTTTGATTTCGAAATTTATACGTTAATTTTTCAGCAAAGTACCAGTGAATCTGTAGACTACAAAATTGAATATCTTACCATAAAATTGTTCCTTTTTTAGAAGATTATAGAAAATCACAAAATTGTATGCAGACAGATATCACATATAACTTTCATAGATTGCTTCAAGGTTAATCATTTATCAAAAATGACTACTATAAACTTAAGATCGGAGAAAACACAGCAAATAAGCAGAAAGTTTGAGCGGTTAACCTGTTAAATTTAAGAATGAGAGTATTAAAGTTTGTTAGCATGATCTAATAAAAAAAACAATGCAAAATATATAAATAAAAAAACAAAAGGCAGAGGCAAAAAACATAAAGCTTTTGTCTTACCAACAGTGAAATAAATATAAAGATTTTGAGCAATCCAAATCGGATATGTTTGGCCAACAGTAATTAACTGAACTTGTTCCAGAAGTAATTCTTCAATTCGTTGTGCAGAATTTTGCTGAAAAAGTCGTTTTTGTAACTTCAAAAATTTGAAGTTATCTAGTTAATTTTTTTCAGAAGTTGTTACGTGTTACAGAAGACAAACACCTAATTACTAAGACTAAGGAAAAATCAAAATTATGTCCTGTCATTGCAGAGTTGTACCTGCTTTCCAATAAATTTCCCCCCTTCCCCCACCCACCCCTCCACATTTTCGGTCTGTGGATGGCTTGATATCCGGATATGAAATGAGGAACTGTATTAATGAGTACAGAGCGAGTTGTGATTGAAATTTAGAAGTACTAAAATTTGAACAAGTCGGTTCTAAGCAAAAATGCTAATTATAATTGAAAAAATTACTTTAATGATTTTTTTCACATTTTCTAGGATGTGATGATTTGCACGAACAATGAAAATTTACTAGCATCAGTCCTAAATTCAGTACATTGTGAGACATAATTACAGCTTATATAAATATACAATTATATAAATACATAGAAGTGAAATTTTCTTCTCGCTAGATTGATATCAAAATCAGTATTTCCTAACTTTTTTTGTACAATAAAACATACGACAACATCCCAATCCCTGGCTGAAGCTAGCTCCACTTCAAATGAACTGCATATGGGAGCCGTTTTTATCTTCTGAACAATTACCTGTAAATTAATTCAGAATAAATCAATTTCACTGTCATAATGACAACTTGATTTGTGAAAATATTTCGAAAATACTATTTCAACATAGTGGCAAGAGTGAAGCAGTATTACCTCTTCATTTTCATGAAGGCCAAACAAGTCCGCGAATATTTTGTTGATAAATAATATTTTAGGTTTATAACGACAGTAATCATTTGGAGCAAAAACTTGAATTATACAACAGTTTGTTGGATTTTCACACCTGATAATGTTGTATGCGCCCGAAGTTGTTGCATTAACCTGAATAATAATCATTATTAAGAAAATACTTTCTAGCTAGGCAAAGAAAATTACACAATGCGACTCGATCTCTATTCCTTCAGTATTCCTTAACTAAAAAACACATAAACTAGAATTACAGAAAGCAAACAAAATATACAAACAGTTACTTAAATAATAAATTCCCACATTCTCTCTGATTTAATGCTTCCTGTACTTCCCATGTACAATGAATTTTTCAAAAAAGATAAGGAACAAACAGAATCCGAAAAAAATAATGGAAAATTTTGCCAGCCTGTTTCATGAAAGCACCGCTTATACTTCTCATTACTGACTTAACCACAAATATTCTTAGTATTCAGTAACCTGTATGCTAGTCGTTCGTGCTATATCACTATATCGTTGTTGGATATATCCGAAACAATTCCTTCGCTGATGGTATTTCAACACAGCACTATACGTCCCCATCAGTAAGTGTTACCATTGACCTGAAATTAATGTTCAATAAGCTACCAGTAAACATTGGTACTAACCACTGATCAGTCAGCTACTAGAAGCAGCAGTAACTGATTGCATTGTAGATAACCTCCTGCATACAATGACAGTGCCTCAAGAACGTGAAGAAAAAAGTGTATGTCCAACTTAGAGGTCCTAGATACGTTGTGTGTTGCGAAGTGGACTTCCATGAAGAAATTTAGCGCAACGAGAACAGAGTGATGGACACGTGGCTTTAAAGTGAGGCTTTTACAAACGTGAGGGTTTACGTTTGATTTTTTCCTAATGATGGTGATACGTGGATTATTTTGCTTGGTTTAGTTTAAGTTTTTCTTATTTTGTTGAGTAAATTATATATCATATTAAGATACAAACCTTTGTCCGATGAATCTACTAGTGAGATACTTATTATTTCTATTCCAGAACGCAAAAATTAAACCTAATCTTAAGAGGATAAAGTTTAGGGTCAAAAAAAAAAATTAAGACGTTTCATTTGATGATTAGATTTTGTTCTTCAATTAACTATTAAAAATTCGAAAGGCTTTTTTGACGCGATAAATGTTATACTTGTGAAGTTCTTTATTTCTTCCCATTTTTTATACTTTAAGCTTTTTTTATTTGACAGCAAAATTGTAGGTATGTCTGCAAGTGTTGCGAGGTTGTTAAGGTTGACACATGACAAGCAGGAAACTTTTCTCAAAATTTTGATTTTAGCACTGGCAGCTGTAGTCTCCTTCTCATGGTTAGTATGAAAGAATTTTTTTCTACTCAGTAACTGATTCCTGATGAAGACATGAGTGTTATTTATTTAATTAAAGACATTCTGTCTTCTATCTTAAACTTGTATCAACTCACTCATCACTTCACTTAATTCCAATTAATTTTTAAATGTTCCTCACTCCTAACTTTTAAATTTCCTTTTCCTTTTTTCAGCCGACTTTTTGCTGTAATCAGATTCGAATCAGTCATTCATGAAGTAAGTTAGCACCTTATCGTTTCGTCTCAAAAATGTTTCGAAATTTACAGTGCAGGAAGATTTCTAAGAAAAAAAGTTGACCGATAGAGTTTTTCATGTGATCCTATTAAATGTTTAATGTTATAGTTCGATCCTTATTTCAATTATCGAACTACTCGATATCTGACTGATGAGGGTTATTATAATTTTCATAACTGGTTTGATGATCGGGCGTGGTATCCACTTGGGAGGATTATTGGTGGCACGATATATCCTGGTTCGTTTTTTTTTATTTTGATTTTTGATTACACCCACCACTTTTTGCTAGCCATTTCCTTATGAATATTTGTTTAGACTTACTGATGAAATATATATTTAGGTTTAATGATAACAAGTGCTGTGATTCATCGTGTGCTACATTTCGTTCACTTCACATTACATGTGCGGGAAATTTGTGTATTTCTTGCTCCACTTTTTAGTTCATTCACAGTTTTAATAACATATGCATTAACGAAAGAATTAAAGGTTTGTTTACTTTTGCATAAAATTTTTACCACATGTTAACTTTTAATTTATCTATCTGATTTATCATATTTTTTTTACCATAACGAATTAATACGATATGAGAAATTTCTATCGCTCCTCTGCCAAATTTTGTTATCTAAACTAGTATAAGTCCTGTACTTATAAGATGATCAAAAAGTTTACCACGCTAAATCTGAATAATTCTAAGATGAAGTGGTACTTTCCTATCTCTTGGGCTTATTATAAAATTTCCGTTTGCATTTAAAATGTTCTTATCCATTTTTGTAGTTAAGCTGTATTATTTCTGGCTTAAATGAAAGCAATGGAAAGGAACGTTGCGGTACTCAAAAAAAGTACTTACAAGGAAATATAAGCTTTAATGAATGGCAGGAAATTGTGCAGCAATATAATTTTAAAGACTTCCATGATTAAACCACCTTCTCTCTAAATATCTTTAACGATGGTTGGATCGAACCATATACGATCATGTTTTGATAGTTCTGTTACTTAAAATGTGATTGTGACGTAATTTATCGAAACTTGAATCATTGTCAGGCGTTTCTGTTCTAGGATGACGCGGCTGGACTTGTAGCTGCCTCCATGATTGCCATTGTGCCAGGTTATATATCGCGTTCCGTTGCTGGTTCATATGATAACGAAGGTATTGCCATATTTTGTATGTTATCTACCTATTATTTGTGGATCAGGGTATGTGTTTTATCTTTCATAAGTTGTTTAAGATGTTTACTTCGTATTAATAGCAGTCCTGTTTGTAAAAAGTTTTATCTTTATATTTTCTTTCAATTTCAGTTTGGAAAAATATCAAGAGATGCCATTGCTGAATTTTATAAAAATCTCGATACATAGTTTAAAATATTTAGGCAGTTAAGAGCGGTAGTGTATGTTGGTCAGTTTTATGCGCACTTGGTTATTTTTACATGGTTTCTTCATGGGGTGGTTATGTATTCTTGATTAATCTTATTCCACTGCATGTTTTGGTACTTATTTGTACCAGTCGATTCTCTAACAAAATATACATCGCTTATTCGACGGTTAGTTTTTCCGAGTGGTAGATCCGAAAAAGCAGAGAGAAGATAAGTATTAAATGTTAGAAGAATACTTTTTTGTTTTTTTGCTTATTGCAATGAGTTATTTAAGAATTTCTCTATTTTTATTTCTGGATTGTTTAAATATTTGTATCAACTTTGGTTGAAGATTTACTTATTACAAAGCTTTCCGGGTAACCATTTTGTATGCTTTTGAATATCTTTATTATTTAATAAAATGAAGATTTTAGTTCTACGTTATCGGAACTATATTTTCAATGCAAATTCCTTTTGTTGGTTTTCAACCTGTGCAAACTTCAGAGCATATGATGGTATGTCAAATTATATGAAATTTTCATTATTTGTTCTTAATCTACTTCAACTTTTAAACTTTTTTTAGCTTTGCTTATTAAATGTGTTTTATCTGTTATTTGAGAACTACACCTGAGATCGTACTTGCAATGTGGAATTATAAACTGTAATATTTTTAAGAAAGTATGTGGCATATGCCAAAATTTTGTATTTATTCTTCGTATGTTTCTGTTCTCTTAAATTTTCTTTGTTACTTCCAGGCGTTTGGCGTTTTTGGATTATGTCAAATTATCGCGTTTACTAAATGGCTGCGGGCACGAATGTCGGAATGGAATTTTCAATTTCTTTTTCGTTCAACTATTCTCTTTGCAGCATGTGCTATTGCGATGAGCGTCATCGTTGCATCCTATTTAGGAAGTAAGTGCTTAAGGAGAATTTTTTTTGAGATAGTAGTTCGTATATTTAGATTATCCGTATTTTCACTTCAGATGCAGATTTATAACGCAGCACTTACGTTTTTGACTTATTGATTTGTAAATCAACGTAGCAATAGGTTCTTGAGATTTTCTACCTAAAAATTCACTTAATTGATTTTCTAATATAACTGTGCTCATGGTCAACTTCCTTTTGCAAATAGAGTCATCCGCATTATTCCATTAACAAACAGTTATTCAGAATTGATTTTTCATCATCATGCTGTTTGCCTTCTCAATATACTTCAAGTCTTTGGAAACTCTTGATCTTCTATTATGCAATCTTTCCAAACTGTTATCGCTCATGTATCATATAATTAAAAGGATGAACTTATTTAAAATCAGAAGAATATATCATCTCAGGGGGAAAAAAATTATCATTTTCTCGTGCACCTTAACTCATCTTTTAATTTTCAATTTCATGTTGAAGAAATGTAACAAGATTTTTTAGAAATTGCTCCTTGGACTGGACGGTTTTATTCGCTATTAGATCCATCATATGCTAAAAATAACATCCCTATCATTGCATCTGTGTCAGAACATCAGCCAACAGCATGGAGCTCATTCTATTTTGACTTGCAAATACTGGTATTTACTTTCCCAGGTATTTGATTTTTGTAATTATAGTTCCTCATTTGTTCACGTGAATTGCTTTTTCCGTTGTCAACTTCATTTAAGCAGGAAATGTTGTGAATTTTCAGTATAGTGATCGAAATCTGAAAAAGCTTTAGAATTGAGCAGTATCAATTCTCTTCTCATAAATAGTTCTATGTTTTCAGTTGGACTATATGTGTGCTTCAAAGAGCTCAATGATCATAACATTTTCATCATACTTTATGCTCTTACAAGTATTTATTTTGCGGTATGCATTTGTTTTTTAGTTCATTTTAAGAAAATTTTTAGCTTTCTGCTTAGTTCGTTCTATAACACTAATTTAATTGATATATTTTTCTCATCTTTATTCATCTATTACGAAATGCATTAATTACCTTATAATATTCCGTCATAAGAATTATGTTTTACGAAAATTATCATCATAATTTTCGAATAAGCAGAAATGATTAATATTTTTTAGGGTGTCATGGTTCGTTTAATGTTAGTATTGGCTCCAGTAATGTGCATATTAGGTGGTATTGCACTGTCATCGACATTGGCTACGTTTATGAAGAATTTGGATTCATCATCCACGCACACTAAGCATGATAAGAAAGAAAAGGAGAAAAATTATCCTTATAAGAATGAAGTACTTCTCTTTCTGGTTGTGGTCTCTTTAGGATTTGACTAGCAGTATACTTGGAACTAGCTATTTGTAATGAAATTTGTAGGGCCCTGCAAGTGAATGCTTCAAGTAAATTGTTGGTTGAAAATTATTACTTTATTGCTTATTTAAAAGCAATGTTTAAAGTAATCTCATTGCTCTCGTATTCTTTTTTACTGTTATTATCTGACATACTTTTTAAATTTCAGGTAGCGCAAGCAGTGATTGCGATTGTTGCAGTATTTTTCTTTTCTTATGTATATCACTGCACATGGGCAACTTCAGAAGCTTATAGTAGTCCTTCAATTGTTCTTTCTGCGCATGGTGGTGATGGGTCAACGATTATTTTCGATGATTTCAGAGAAGCCTATTATTGGCTACGCAAGAACACACATCCGGTCGGTAGACAGCATTTTTATGGGAATATAAAAATTAAAAGAGTGCTGAAACAATTTTCCCCGATAATATTCCATCGGTTTTTCGAAATTCTCAAATATTTCAGGAAGCAAAAATTATGTCTTGGTGGGATTATGGATATCAAATAACAGCAATGGCAAATCGAACAGTTATTGTTGATAATAATACGTGGAATAATACACATATATCGCGTGTTGGACAGGTTTCAAATTCCTTAAAGTTTTTATTCAGTTTACATAACAATTTAACAGTTTTTTCTCGATTATCTAAAAACATGAGTTTGGTCGCTATATTGGACTCATTGCTTAATAAAATTTATCTTTACTGACTCATGCAATCAAAAATCTGCTGCGTTCACATTTATTGTATAACTCTTCTCTACATTACTTAACAGTCTAAAATTTTTTTTAATTTCATTCAGGCGATGTCTTCGAAAGAGGAAGATGCATATGAAATAATGCGTGAACTGGATGTTGATTATGTCCTCGTAATTTTTGGTGGAGTAATCGGGTATTCTTCTGATGGTAATTTTTTGTAAAGATTTATAAATATATAAAATTGAGTACTTCAGTTTTCCACATTTTTAGTTTAGAAGTTTCTCTCAGAGAGTAATAAATTTACTAAAACACTTCAATGTTGACGGAATTCGTTTTAAGAAAAAACTTGCAGTAAATAATAAAACATCAATGATATACTTGATAAATCAGACGAGAACGAGAATTTTTATTCACCAACACGACTTCACTGCAAACGGTTTTTTTGAGATATCAACAAATTTTTGTGGATGGTGAGAATTGGTGGATCAACACCGGAGGGGGCTCACATTAAAGAAATGGATTACTTTTCAAAATCGGGTGAATTCCGTGTTGATCGCGAAGGTTCACCAACGATGCTTAATTGTCTAATGTATAAACTGTGCTACTACCGGTTTGGCGGACTTTATACACAACATGTTAGTTCGTTTTTTGGACCTCATTCTAAGTTTCGAATTTTGAGGAAATTCATATTTCATATCAAGTTGGAACTGGAAATGGATCGAGAAATAACATATGAAGGTCGTAATAAATCTCGAATTCTGGAAAATTTTTAAATTGAACTGCTGGTTAATTATACTTCCTAGCTATAGATACTTTTAGGGCCAAGTTACCGGTTTTGATAGAGTAAGGCATGCTGAAATCGGCAACAAAGATTTCGAACTCGATTTCTTGGAGGAAGCCTACACCACAGAACATTGGATCGTAAGAATTTATAAAGTAAGATATGTTTTCCAGAGAGAATTTTGTCAAGATGGCTCCGGACGTACGATGAGCCGGATAACATTTTTTCGATACCTAACGAGGAACATTGTTTGCATTTGTTATAATTAGTGTAATACGTATGACTGATTCGTGCATGTGGAAGTCTATCCCTTAGTATCATGACTTGTTTGCTATTTATTTATCATAAACAGAATCCCGGAAACTTATTTTGATATTTAAATTTGATTTGCAGGTGAAACCACTGGATAACCGAGGGCATAAATAAAGCAGTCTTCTTGCAACAGATTTTGTTACACTTCATGCAGATAGCTGATTTGTTGTTAGAGGGATGTTTCAGTAGTTTTAAACACATTGTTATGTTATTGATGATCTTCCGGTGGAATTTGTTTCCTGTCAAATGGGAAAAGCCTGCGGTAATTTCAATTACCATTTTCTCGTGCAATAAATTAACTTGTGCAAATGGAGCAAATTTTACTAGATATTAATATCTAGAAATGCATAGATTCAACAACTTTGGGGCAACATTTTGATAAAGATTGACTGAGTTATTTTCCAGTCACTGAGTATTCTGTATTTCAGTAACTTCAGATATACTAAGCAAAATGATAGCATCTTTTTTTTACTTTCAAGTGGATACGACTGCGCTTGACAATGCCGATGCATATAACAAACTAAAAATATAAGTTTCTGGTCATCAGAGAGTATTTGAGCTGATGGAAGTTTTGAGAAGTGAAAGCTTCAACTCCAACCAGTCATGTTGTTGCTAATAGAACATCAGCTAATCATTAAGACATTTTACCCTCAAACAGAAGAAACTTATTCGCAGAAGGGGGTAGCTTCCAAACATCTTACTTGAAATGAGTTTATAATTACATGGAAATATGGGAAATTATATACATATTGCCCATTTGAATATATAAATTAGTTAACATTGGGAGAAAATGATATAAGAGGAACATCATTATAAACAAAACAATCCTCTCCTCAGGGCAGTCGCTGTTTGAAATTGTTTTTGATAATTAATTCAAATAAAATCAAGAAATTTCAGGATCTGTCGTAAGCTACTAACAATAAGCCTGCATAACCTGTTGCAAATCATAAATTGCGACAGCTCTTTACAATTACGATGGAATAAAGAAAATAGTGCGGGAAGCAAATGTTTCTTCCAATTATTCAGAAAGAAATGCAGCTGTTAACTATTTAAATTCAATATAATCATGATAAGTAGTACTGACTTTCTGCTTTGTTTATTGGACTTAGAAATACTTGCTCTGCAAAGACAGATATCTCTCTGAAACCACAGCCTTGTATTCTGCACTCATTCGAAAAAAAACTGAAGCTATTGATTACTAGTTATCTTTCGGAAAATTGTTGCTGGCTCAGAAAAAGGTAAGAGAGTGCAATCGTAACTAACAGCACATATATCTAATTAATCTAAATAGAAAATATGTTTCTAAGAAGTGCTCTGCAAATAACTCCCACGACTTCGTTGGGTCGAGCAAATAATGTTATTCATGTAGCAGTTCCCTATATGCAACGATAATGCACGGTAATCTTAAATTGTTGCTTGTTACACGCCATTAATGTGCTAATTTCATCTAGCTGCAATAACTTACTCATATGCGCTTAAGCTTGTAGTTATGATCATCATCCAAATTATGCCTGAATTTCAAGTTATCTACAAAGTCTTCCAAAAGAGGATTGCAAGGCATTCCGACCGATAGAGCTTATAAGTGAATCGTAAAGACATAATAGCACACACTGAAGCTCACGCAATTGCAGTAGTTATTGCCAACATGAACAAATCACGGAAAATAGTCCTTCATATGATATTAAGCATCGATAGCCCACTGGTTTTCACTTAAAAAGTGATCTACTACCTGAAAATGCATTTTATGAAGAACTATTATACAGATAATATAATTGGACTTGAGTAATTTGAAAGTTATGGATGAAGACTTGGGAAAATATAAATTGAAGAATAAAATTGATAATTCAAGTTCAAATGAAACTAATATTAGAATCATTGAGCCGTGCATACATTGAAAAACTCGGTAAAATTACTATCTGAACAAACAGCTCTAAAATATTCCGGCTGGTAGAAATTGGAACCATAAAACAATACTGAGCAGCAATAAAGCAGATGAAGCGGCTGGGCAAGGTATCGTTAAATAAACAAGTTTCGGAAAATGTTCTACATGGCAATGACGAAAATTAAAAGTCATGCAATGCAACCCGCATCACTATGCATCATGAATAAAAATTAAATCAAAGCAATTAAGATTAACACTCGTAATTCATAAAGTAACCATAACATTTGTACAAAGTAACTACAACGGTTTAACCGTTATCTGAAAATCGATCATATCACAAATGATATGGCAATTCAGATCAAAAGGACTGATTGAGCAAAACATGATCATGGTTTTAAAATTTTTTATGCCAAATGTTAGCGCATTTAGAAAACAGATAAAAACTTTTTCTTTGCTATCAAATTTTATTAGATTGATATAAAAGTAACCAGTCCTTTTGATGTTGGAATTTGTTGTCTTCATTCATAGAATAGAATATATTTCTAAATAATGCCACATACTTAATGCTCCTTTTTCACATGAAGTTTTCATTCTAATAATTTATCCCTGCTGCTTATTTTATATTAATTTTACACCTATCAAGTAATATTAAACTTTATGGGTGAAAAATGAATCATCAAGAAGCGTAGTAACTTGCATATATGTGCTTGTTTAAAAACTAAACATACAGCGGTGACTTAAGAAATTCAGAGAAAGAAACGAAAATTTTAAGGATAAAGAGCATAGTGAACAGTTTTCAGAAGTTAATAATCAATTAAGAAAATTACCTAATGACTTCGATAATATCATAACTACAAGAAACTGCTAAGAAACTTAATGTCATCCATCTCCTACCGTTAGTCGTTTGGTGTTTCAAATAAACTGGAAAGATGAAAAAGCTCAATAAGAGGGATGACCTCATAAAGTAACCAAAAAATTCGTCGTTTTGGAGCACCTTTTACTCCAAGCAAGCAACCAAATCATTTCTGAACCGAGAGATGGCTTGGTTGTGACCGTCAGCTAATTAATAAAGACATATATGAATTTTGATAGTTAATTTTGAAGTTTAGAGATATGATCACTTTTGTGGCAACCTAATGCACTCCATCCATTTGCTATTCTACAAAACAAATTGAAATAATAAAACGAAAATTTCAATATTAGCATACCTCCTTCATGGCAAGGTTAGGTATAAGCTGATCAGCAGTAAGCGGTGCCCGAGTTACTGGATCAAAATGGCCAACTCGCTGCAAATGTTCCTTAATATCTGCACGATCATATGTTATACCGCTCGGAGTTATCACAGGATCACGTAACATTTCAAAACTGATTTTACCACACAAATAATCAGGAACCTCTCTTTTCCGCCTTTTTTCATCTACCTGAAAATTAAAAAGTTCTCTTTGAATTGATTTTTCAATAACTTTTTCATCAATGATAACAATAACAGAAACGAAAAGAAGAGAAAAACTTTCCCCTCTTTCTGAGCACGATCTCTAAAGTAATTAACAGTAGTTAAAATAACTTCGGGAAGAAAATCAGCCATGTACCGCGAAGAAATACAGTGTAATTGCTATTTGTGTAAAGTGAATTACAAATCAAATGTGAGTGCAATAATTCAATCAACCTGTGCAAACAAATTGTTTAATTTATCCTTAGACGATTGCGCCTTCATTTTTAATGCCACCTCCTCATTCTCCAAATCCAATTCTTCAGTTATATCTTCATTCTTGTCGCTAGTTTCATTCTTCTCTTTCAGTTTTCGTAATTTTCTTGCAAGGTCATTATCAATAAGACCATTTAAGTAAGCTTGCAATTCAATTTCTTGTTTTATTCTAAAACTTTTATTTTATTCAGGAAATAAGTCAATATCAATAATGAAAGAAGCAGAACTCTAGCAAAATGTTTTAAAATCATAAAATTCATTCATATGAGATTCTGAAGAATTTAAAAAGCTCTTTAACCAACGTCGTACTTATACAATTTATGTAATACAGTGGTAAAAGATGAAAAGTACAAAATCAGGATAACAGAAACGGTAAGTGAAGGCGACAAAGCTGACAAACCGTTTCTCTTCTTCTCTCCTGAATATTTCTTTCTTCGCTACTCGGATCTGTGCTGTTATTTCGTCACCAAAATTCAGCTTTTGACTACGTGCCAAGTCATTTGCACGTGTAAGTACTTTTAAAGCTTCATCAAAATGTCCCAACTGCACACATGTTCGGCCAAGGAAGAAATTTGCCTACAGTTTATGAAACCATGAAAATATTTAGCAGAGTTTGTTAGAGTGTTGAAAAAGATGACGGAATCGATAAACGAAGGAAGAATAACGTTCGGATTTTTATTGCATACTACCATACTAATACTTTACAGTAGTTTAAGGTTTCACAGCTTCCACCTTGCTGTCCTTAAGTCGTCAAATTGAAAAGAACATTGAAAAAACTTTCTTATTGAAATTTATTGCGTTCGGGACTAAAGAGATAGTTATCTAATACAGGCAGCTGACAGCCACTAAAATTTATAAGCGAAAATTAAGCAGTCATTATTCTTGCCACCGCAAAACGGTCAAACTTTCGAATGAAAAAAAAGTAGTGAGGAGTTACTTTAACATTTTTACGATCCAAATCTAAAGCTTTCTTGCAATCGTCCTCAGCTTTTTCCCACTGCATTGTTTGCATGTAACATAAAGCTCGATTGGTAAAATAAGTTGGAATCACAGGATTGTTAATTATAGCTCTAAAATTGACCAACATTTGATCAAATGCGCTAATATATGGTCGCTAGAGCATAATATTGAAATTGGATGAGAAAGAAAATCTTTCCTATATGGTCAGAATTTTATCTGTGATTTATCTAATACCAGAGCTGAAGATTGTGGGAAAACGCAATAATGAATTAAGAATGAATTTCTTAAGTCAAATGTCTGCGGAGCCAAAGCCAACAGACTAGTTATTCTGTTGTGTAGGAAGCTTGTAAGATGAAAGAAAATTTAAGAGTTTTTCTAAAAATATTTCGTCAATTAATGGTGTTAATATATAATTATTTTAAATAAATTAGTAGCATCACAAGATAAAAAACTAAGATGACTAACCGACTGTAAGCACTAATGGCATCTTCATAACGATGCTGTTGATAAAAACAATTGCCAGTCTCTTTGAGCTCTTCAGCTACATGTGCAGACATCTGAAACTGATTGATGACCAATAAACAATGTCGAATTATTGCAATAATTTTCGAAAATATTCCTCCAGAGCAAATAAACAACACCGAGTGAACAATAATTATAAAAAGTATCACTTATTAACCCGTCCGGTCACTTGACAATATTAATAACAGTGAACAAACCGTGTCAGAATATGTGTTCCATACATATGAAATTATGCCTGGATTATCAGTTATACTTTATGAGTTGATAATAAACTTAAACTGAGTTGGTAATTTGGTAATCAAGTTTAGTGAAAGAAACTTGTGCAGAATGAAGTCATTTTCGGGACAATGCGAAGAGAAACTTCAGTACTAATATGGAGCAATGTGCAATATAAAAATAAAAAAATCATAAGACAAAATAAAAATTTCAAATGTATTAAAATTTCTTCACCTATAAGCTCAAAATTACCGCATTTTTGAGTGTTGAAAGTGTCGACAGACGCTAATCAATATATACCACCCCACATTTCACAAACTTTAGCGTGAGACAGCATGATTTCATAGCGCGACATTCTACAATTTGATTGCGCGGCCGTATTGTGCTTGTGTCGATTGTTCTAAGTTGGGGAGGTTGTTTGGCGTTGGTCTCTATTTTCGATCGGTGATTGATCCGTTGATATTGTTGGAAGGGTTGATCTGCGCTATTCACGTGAAAAGTATTATTTCATGTACATTAATCATACCATATCTACTTGTTTACTACAGTTACTAGCATTCAATCCTAACACAATGATTCAAATAATGCGTTGTATGCATTGTAAGAGTACAATCTCTGGCCTTTATTGATTTGTTATTATTAATGAGATTGTCTAATTAATCTATATATCGCAGTGAACATTCAAGTGATATTGGAAATCGGTCTGCACTTTTGTTTAAAGACGTAACTTTGATAAATAGATTTATGCTTCGCTTATTTTAAAGTTGTTTAACTGAAGTAAGCGATTGTTGGAGAAGTATATATCTGAAAGAATCCTTGAGGCTAACATAAACCATGAAATGTGGCCTTGAGCTCTTTTCTTTAGCTCCGTTATGGGAATAATTTTGTTGAAATCAAAGCTAATTGTTACATTTTACGATTGTCAAAAAAAAGTTGACTATGTTCGTTTTATGGTCCGAATATTTTGTTTTTATGTTGTCTTGAGGCAGTGTTTTTCTTTTTCACTTCCAGCAGTTTCAGCTCAGTCACCTCTCAGCTTTGGCACAAAGTTAAAACAAAAAGAAAAAGATGACAGAGTCACGACAAACCCAGTATAAAAATATGGGGAAAGACAGCGAGGCACTGAGGAAAAGTCGTGTGGAAAATATTATTTCTATTCGTAAAGATAAACGTGAAGAAACATTGTCAAAGCGTCGTAACATACCTGTTGAGTAAGTTAAGTTGAAAACTAATTTAAAATGATCCTCAAGTTCTCAGCTGTATCGAATATTGATGAATGATAAAGTATGAAGAAATTTGGGTACTAAGATTTTCTTTCTGTAACCGTTCGAGAATGTTTCAAAAGGTAAAGTCTGCATGGAGAAAGAAGATGATGGATCAAGTTTTATAGGTCGCTGGATTCGGATGATGCATCAACGAGTGCAGGTGGAGTAGTTATCAATGGGACGTACAATCGTAATACTCTGGAAGATATTGTCAAGAAAGCAAGCAGTCAAGATCAGGAGGTGCAGCTCTCAGCCGTGCAACAAGTAGGTCATTTAAAAAATTTATCATTATTGCTTATTGAAGTGTTTTTGACATGAAGTTAAAAGAAAATGCATAAAAATTTGGAAAGTCGAGAATGAGATTGCCAGGGAAGAATCAGTTAATTGGATTTCCAAATCTGTCGCATTCAAAGTGTTTTGATTATTTAATTACTGGAGATGATATATTTCAGGCACGAAAATTACTCTCATCTGATCGTAATCCGCCAATAGATGATCTGATTGCATCTGGTATTTTACCAATACTGGTGCAGTGTTTAAGTTCCAACAAGTAGGTTTTAATCTTGTTTCAAGAGTAGCATAAACATGTCATTCAAGAATGTTATGTTACAAAGGTAGCTTTCGGATTGAGAAAGATGCAAACAATATGGAACTCTCATAGCGGTGACATCAGTCGTGTCATTTGTCAACAAAGAAGCAGCTCTTATTAAGAAAGATTCTTATCAGTTTTTTTTTTTTGATTTCTTTGTTCTTTAATATGTTCTTTAATATCTGATTCCACAAATATGATTGTTTTGCACTTATTAAATCACAATTATTTTGTTTCTATGGACATTCTAAAATTTATATATTTCACTTTTTGCAGCGTAACGCTGCAGTTTGAAGCAGCATGGGCACTAACAAATATTGCATCTGGAACTTCGCAGCAAACGCAATCTGTTGTTCAGGCTGGTGCTGTGCCCTTGTTTCTGGAGCTTTTGTCTTCGGGCAATATGAACGTCTGTGAACAAGCTGTTTGGGCACTTGGGAATATTATTGGTCCGTTTTCGTGTATCAAAGTTTCGAAACTTTCCTCAAGCTGTTCGGCAGAATTTAACAGTTGAGGCAAAATGTAGAACAGTCGTAATTTGATTATTTAGTTCGTGGTGCATTAGTTTTCAATTTGCAGAAACGAATGAGAATTTTGTCAGTAAATTATAAAAAGCTAATGCGGCCTCGAAACCGATTTCATATGTGCTAAAAATTACTCGGTTTTTTTTTCATGAAGTTTTTTTCCTTTTCTCACGTTTTTCTTAGCTTTCCCAAGAATAACTCTCCGATCTTCTGTTTATGATAGTTGATTGGAACAAGAAAAAAAGTGAAAATTTCAGGTGACGGACCGCATTTCCGCGACTATTGTATTCAGCTTGGAATTGTTGAACCACTGTTGAAATTCATAACTCCTGGCATCCCGATTGGATTCCTTCGTAATGTTACTTGGGTTATCGTCAATTTATGTCGTTCCAAGGCTAGTTACTCGATAAAAAATTTCATTGACTGTGTAACAGCTAGATTAATTGTCTTACGTGGATCATAGATATCTTGTATTAAATGATGAGTTTTTCAGGATCCACCACCGTCACCAGAAATTGTTCAAACACTTTTACCTGCATTAGCTGCACTAATAAGTCATACAGATCAAAATATATTGGTGGATACTGTGTGGGCGTTGTCTTATCTTACGGATGGCGGAAATGAACAAATCCAAATGGTCATTAACAGCGGAGTAGGTTCTTTGGCCGTTCAAAGTAAAGGTTATAAGATTATCTGTTGTTAAAAATATTTTACAGTGCAGTATCTTCGAAATTATTCAAATTTCAGGTTGTGAGCAATTTGATTCCACTTCTTTCCCATCCTGAGGTGAAAGTTCAAACTGCAGCACTTCGCGCTGTTGGGAACATCGTTACTGGAACGGATGAGCAAACACAACTTGTTCTGGACTGTGGTGTTTTGCAGCAAATGCCTGCGTTACTTTCGCATCAAAAAGAAAAAATAAACAAGGTCGTATGCTTGTTTTTTATTACATATTGTTTGAATTTTATTTTCGCAATCTTTGTAACAAACGTTTTTGATCTTCTTTTTCGCTACTTTTAGGAAGCTGTTTGGTTCTTATCCAACATAACTGCCGGGAATCAAGCTCAAGTACAAGCGGTGATTGATGCTGGCTTAATGCCAATGATTATTCATTTGCTGGAAAAGGGAGACTTCCAAACACAGAAGGTATTTATTTCGACTACAGTAATTTTCACTTTGTATTCGCAGTTCACAAATTTTCGTTAATGATTTGTAATTTAGGAAGCAGCATGGGCAGTTTCAAACGTAACAATCAGTGGACGTGCAGAACAAGTGGAATACATGGTTTCACAGGGTGTTATACCACCGTTTTGTGCCCTGCTTTCTATACGTGACTCACAAATTGTGCAGGTCGTCCTTGATGGCCTCAACAATATTCTCAAGATGGCTGGACCTCGCTCAGAGTCAATTTGTACAATGATTGAAGAGTGCGGAGGTGATTACTCATTTTTACTTGGGGAAATAGAACTAAGCAACATATATTAATGATTTTATTAAGCCAGATTACTGGTTCTGAATAAAATTTGTTATTTCCCATAGTCAGAATACTAACTTGATTCTTCCTTCGATGATATCTCTACTTATAGTAATGATATGGGCCTAGTAATTTCTATATGTTGGACGTCTCGTGCTTAGGAAGCTCTAAGACTTTAGATGCTTATGTTAATCAGTTGAATCATATCGATCGCAGAAGAAACTGCACATGAATATAAATTTGAGTTAAAGGTCATTGAACATATGTTGTCGATGTTTAGCAACATATCGAGAACATCGAAATCTTTTAAAAAAAATTTATCAATACCTCAGCTAATTTAGTAGCAAGGAGACATGAGCAATTTCACTTGGTGAAAAGCAGTGCCTTTATGTTCTGAAATATTAATATACATTACAAAGACACTTTGAGTACAAATTATCGGGAAGTTAGTGAGATACGGTTTAAAAGCTACATTACGTTGCTGGTTAATAAGAATTTGGAAATTTCCAATGCCGGTGCTATTTCAGGTTTGGATAAAATTGAACATTTGCAAAATCATGAAAGCGAAGAAATCTATAAACTGGCCTATGAAATTATCGATAATTACTTTTCTGAAACCGACGATGATGGAATAGCGACTGGCGACCACTTCTTTGAATCGACTCAGCAAAATGTCCCGTCGGAAGGATTCTCTTTCCAGTAACAAGGATGTCATCATTTGAAGAGTTTCCTTAATTGTTAATCCCTGTCCGTCTACCCATTCCCACCAATACTTTATTTATCGTCTTGGAGAACTGAAATAAAGAGGAATTGAAGACGGCCGAATTGTGGATCTTATTCTTCTGCCTTTTTCTGAATTTCGTCATGCCATTTTGA
This sequence comes from Cruorifilaria tuberocauda, assembly GCA_013365365.1. Classification (NCBI taxonomy): domain Eukaryota; kingdom Metazoa; phylum Nematoda; class Chromadorea; order Rhabditida; family Onchocercidae; genus Cruorifilaria; species Cruorifilaria tuberocauda. Next base: position 259,997 of record JABVXU010000031.1, read on the forward strand.
CTATAAATGGAGAGACCTTTATTGTGTCTATCAAAATATTTTTATTTCTTAATCTGATTGTCTGTATTCTTTCCAATTGTCCGTTTTGTTTTAAAAATGCTTAATGATTGATTGTTCTGTTCGAATTGTTTGTCTGTATTTCAATCGAAGAGCTATAGTTGCTGTTTTATATGAGACAAACTTACTTTTTTTTATTTTAGACGGTCACTTTTTTCCATTGGTATGTTTGTCTCTCGCGATGAATATTTTTATTAACTTGTTTTTCGTTTATTTTTTAAAATGATTTTTGTATGTATGTTTTTGCATGTATTTATATCATCTTTAGAGATATTTCATACCCAACCACGCTCGCTCATCATAGTTATCCTTTTTTGTAGCAAAGCGAAACTAATCTATAAACGATACAATGATTTTCAGAAAATATCGTAATACGTTTTAGTGTCATTGTTGCCCTCCTTCATGATTCTCGGAGCTCATCTGGTGCAACGTTATTGTCAACATGCATATCAAACTTGAACATTCACTAACCTTCCAGAGGAAATCAACCGTGCCAATTAAACTTTTGATTTTACACACGAGCAGATCAAGTTGACGATTGTCAGGATCACCTGCTTTCTTCACTTTTTCTTTCTCGTATGTGAAGAGCTTTTCCATTAGTTAAATCACTGTTTCTAGTTTTATTTATTTGAGAAGCTTTGTGGCGTCAATTATTTCAAATCTTACTCATCGTTTTTTATATTTCTAAACTGTCTGAGAAAAATTTTCCTATTTGATCAATCCGGAAAAAAGGTAATCCTTTAAGTTTCGGTCAAGTTAAATCTTTTTTGATATAAACGGGTATTTTATTGGGCTTATTTGCCCAAATGAGGCCAGCATTTGCTAATGTGAACTGGGATGACTTATTCTTTTTTAATTAAGCTTTTTTATGGTTCTATAACTTTAGTGTGATTGCATCAACGGTAGCAGTGACCTCACTTCACTGATTGTCTTTTTCCAGACCGCTCAGTTTTTCCTGTTTCATTTTAAAATTTGTGAGATGAGAGTATTTTTAAGCTTGTAAGTCAGTGACACTGCAATTCGTTTATTTCTTGATTCTTCAGAAGAAGAATTCTGGAAAGTAGGCTTCTCATAATGACCCAGATTCTATGTATGTTAGTATATTACGAATGTCTGGATTATGTTTTTATGTATGCTTTAAATCTGGAACTTTTATTTTTATTTCTCCCGACTTTGACTATGTCGCACGCTTTGAAGTAAATTATGTCTTACTCATTTTAAATTTCGAATTTCCAAATCTTTGGTTATACCTATCATCTATGCTTTTGATTTTCCGCCTTTTATTCCTTCCGTTCAGGAAAGGTCTCTCCAGCTCTAGACCTGAACCCCATCTTTTTTAAGCCTTCCCTAATTGCCTCTCGTCTCGGCTGTATTCTAACGTTATTAATTTATACCTAGTTTATCATTTGTAAGAAATGCATTTTACAAAATCTGATTTCACGAGTTCGCGAATATGATATTATTCTTGGAGGAATAATCACAAGACAGAAGAATAACTAAGCAAGGAGTATCGCAAATTCAGGAGGTTTTCTTAACAAATTTTTCCTTGGGAGAAGTTAAAAAATAGAACTTTCGGTCCATATATAGATGTGAGCATACAATGTAACCGTACTTGAGTGATCTTAAAAATTTGTTCCTTTGTCTTTGAAGAAAATAAAAAAACAAATTGGGTTCTCCCCAGGAGTGGCCTTTTTTAAATGTTCTAAGATTCTTCTTTTGCTAATCCACAGTATCGCACGAACATTACATAAATCTTGATTGTTTATACTTTGTATTTCTTTGTTCACATCTTTTTGTAATTTTATTCCTATATTAAATTCGCGTACTATGTGATACGATAATTGCAAGTAGAAACTATTATTTTTTTGTAGAAGAGCAAATTTTTGACACAAAAAGAGAAAAGAAGTGGGAGTGGATGCAATATTTTTGAACAGAGTGTTGCATTTTTGTTGGGTATCGAGCTACACGCGCAATTAGATGCGCAAAGATGAATTTTGAATGAAAAAATGATTTCGCTATTTCTGCAGATCTTAAGCTTCGGAGAAATAGAAATTTCTATGTTAACTTGCAATTTCGGATGTGAGCAATCTTGAAGCTGACAAATTTGCTCTTTTTAGATCGAGAAACAGGAGTTACTTTGAAGTTCCTACCTTTTAGGAGTGAAAGCACGATAAGCTAAAAAATCATTGGATGGTTGAATATTCACATGGTGTGTATTTGCTGGAACAAAGTATGTTTCGCCTCGGTTCATCTTAAATTTTTCGTTACCGATATATATTTCAGTGGAGCCTTTTATGACGATAATAATACTACTAGCGCCAACGTATTGCAATTCGCTAGCTTCACTCTGAAATAAACAAACAACTGATTGTTTGAATTATCAGCGGAAAATTAATGGATCGTTCGGCATAGGCGTTATGGCATATTCACTTCTTCACACTAAAGAAGTGGTCAAAGATATATAATTATTAAACAAACTCTCAAACGAGAAATGAGGTTGTTAGAGCCAAACGCGGATCACTATGGGCTCATTCAAAAGTAACTAAAGCACTTTTTGATGAGTCCATAGTAAAGTTATTGGAAATCACCCTTAATTCATGCACAGCAAATTCTTGAACCGGTGGAGCATACTCCCTTATTCCAGGACCAATAATTTTTGGAGAAAAATATGGTGGTTGAATCATTTCGAATGTCAAATCCGAGCAAAGTGCATCCACATCCTTGAATTTTGATGTTAGTCCAGCGCGGATAGTGTTGTCTGAACAAGCCATGCATTCTACACAATCTGTAGAAATTTTCTGAAACATTAAAAAAATCTTTTCTGCCAACATTTTTTAAAAATGCAATACGCAAATTCTTTACTCACCTCCCAGAAGGTATGCGTGTGGAGAGTTTGGTCCCATAAAAACAGCATCTCCTTTTTTTAGCGTAAAATAATTTATCAAAAGTGGTGCGAAGACACCAACATCACCGGGAAACTCACTGTTCAATCTAAGAAGTAACTCTTCGAGATCAGAACGCTCGTTTTCTGCAAAAGAAGTTGAGGAAGTGCGGTTAAACAATAAAGTGCATTACATATATAATGTTTGAACTGGATGAATTCTTTTACTGAGAAATTGCAGTTGTGAGGCATTACAGAAAAAGAATTCGGATTTTTTACGAAGCGAAAATTCTTCATGTATAATCTTTAAAATAAAGATTTCTTTGCAGCGATCAAAAGCTAACTGTTCTTCAGACGTGATGCCAACTGCTGCACTGCTTTCGATACATTTTCGTCTGTTGAACGCATATATTCAGAAAATATCTTCCTTAAGGCTTCGCGCTTTTCGAAATCACTTCCAGTTTTCAAGTTTTCAATAGCGTCTTTTGAAATTATCAAGTTTCGCAGTTCGGGAAAAGCTAGAAAAAATTATGTTCAATGATAAAGGCATATTAGAGAAAACGACACTAAACTGCAAAAATTGAATCAAAGATCAGAATATACTGTAGAGACTTTTTAATCAATTCTCATACATTAAAATAATCCTATGACATCGTGTAGAAAGCTTCAAAATGCAATGTCAAACTTTCAATGTTGTCACAAATTTCGTGAGAGGAACGAAAGCCGCTCAAAAGTTGAAAATCCGATAAAGCAATTGCCATCTCGGGTTTATGATTGCTATCAGGATAGTGTGTCGGATCATTTTTATGCAATATTTTTGCTTTTTCCTACAAATAAATAGAAATAACTTTATTTCAACAGGAAACGAAATCAGTATCTCATAAAAAAGCACCGCTACAAGCCATGCTGACGATCGGCACTTATGCTTGTTTAACTTCATGTTGCTTCCCTTTTTAGGTATTTTTATCTGATAATACTGATTGATTTTTAAACACTGAAACAATAGATTATTCCTTACAAAAAACTTGATGACATTTCGAGTGAGGCTATGAATCTCAAATTTCTAAACAGCTAATTTTTCAAGAATTATCAAAACAAATGAATTAACCTTATCCGGATGACTCTGTACTGACAGTGCTTTATTCACCGAAAGCACTTTGAACAAAAACTGTAGTGATCCACCCTCATGATCCGCAAGAAGAGACTTCGATTCTGCAATTTTTTCCGACAAAAGTTTTCCGTTCGATACAAGCCTTGATGGCCCATTTGGATGCACACCCATCCATAACTGAAATGAATTTAATGCAAATGTCGACTGATCGGAAAAATAATTTATATAGAAAACACTTGTAGAATTCACTGATTAAAAGAACTAAATTAGACACATTTATCGAATTATGGTTTCATCAGACGGCATGAATGATTAAGAACATATGAAATTACACTCTCAATTAGTTAGAACAAAAACTAGTATCTTGTAATCTCTATAGAAGGCTACCAAACATAATGAAAAAGAAATCTTATTCGCATAACTTAATGGTTAATTAATTGGTTAATTATATTACGTATTACTTAATTCTATTAAACAAAAAGTTAAGCGATACATGAGATGCATGAAATTGAGATAAACCTCAGCATATGGTTTTGTTTCATCGATAACGAACTGTTTATTGGCTGCATGCATTAAAATGGCTACTTCGCTTTGGCTTCCTTGACGACCCCAATCATATGTTTGCACCGCGCAAATTAACTTCTCCATTTAGTGTACTAAAATGAGATTTATTAATATTGTATTAAGCAGTTCTTAATTTGTTAACAAAATAAGTACACATAAAAATAATATGTTCTCAAAGAACCATCTTAACATTCAGTTAAGATAATTCACAAAAGTTTCGAGGGAATTCTTATATACTTACATGCATGCAAACAACGATGGAGGGAATTCTTATGTACTTACATGCATGCAAACAACGATAGAGGGAATTCTTATATACTTACATGCATGCAAACAACAATACAAACATGATTAATTCGAATTTATATCGAATTCATTAAGTTTTCTCTATATTCAAGAACTATTCCATAAGAAATGCCATTTTGTGGTCTGAAATGGAAATTCTTTTTATGGTACCTACTTATTAGAGAGAGTAGAAGATAAATGGTAGAACTCATCGGTCATCATAAGTTCAACTACTTCCAAGCGAACAATATGGCATAATTTGAAAATGCTTTTAAAAATTGAAAATAAACGCTAATTAGTAATGTATACATCACTGTAAATAAAAACACGAATCATTTTTTCGTTTTTATTTTTTAAATTTAAGATGAATTCCGTAATTTGCTCATAATAACCATTCTATTTGCGTAATTGTAAACATAGAGTAGTAGTTAAGCTAAACTGTTAGCAAATATGATAGAGATAATCGATAAGTTCAATATAAAAATGACACATGTTACGTCCGCTATCTCATCCATTGATTTTTCAGAAATCATTGAGAGAAAGTATCCCTGATTATTGCGAAAATCATTGAATGGAAAAATTTCAAAAACAACGAAAAGAAAATTATACTACAATTTTAATCATAAGCTTTGCGAAAATTAATGAATGAATATGAATATGCCTATCTAATCAAATTTCCTCAAATCGAATTGATTAGACGTAAGATGAAAATTTGTTAAAGGATGACTGATTCAATCACTTAACCGTCATCTGATTCCTATATGATAAGAAATGCATTAAGCGATGGTGTACTTAGAGCGAAGGATATTGACATAATATTAGAGAGGGAATAAGGTAAACTTAGCAGGCGCATATAACTGATTGCGTCACCTTTCAACAACAACATAGTCATTTTTACAACAATGTCTAAACACCTGCTTTCATTGCTTTCAGTTCTTCGTGATAAATTCACTCTGAGGTGTGAAGCTGCTAAAAATGAAATTCAGGCATTCACGGAACCGCCATTTCAAAAAAAAACTTATCGAATTGATAAAAATGATGATTTAAGGATGATTGATCAGCGAGCAAATCAAGTCTCAGTTATACTAAAAAACGTTCAGTATCGCAATAGTAAAACAAATCATTTAAGTTTCACTAACTCTATAAATAGGAAAAATATTTGATTTCTTAATTCCAATTTTATCAGACTCTACTGTTACTACTTCTATCATCCTCAAGAATTTATTTTATAGTTGTGAAATCCAGTTCAATTCGAGCATGAGTTAATGTGAAATTTATTTTGGTACATTATCACTTCAATGATTTATTTAAATGAAAAAATAATTTCTTCATTGTGCTGAATTACAGAATGGTTATTTATTCTTCAAACGAAGAAAATTTTTTTTCGACTTCTTCCCCAATTAATTAACTTAAGTTTATAAGTAATTTGAATTCTACTGCTAAAACTTACTTGATTTCTATGGTAAAAATGTAGCTTTTGGCACCACTTAAGTCTTACTAACTTATTATCACTAATAAAACGCGCCTTCTAATAATGCGACAATTGCGCTTCAATTCCGTATTATAAATATCAAAAAAACACTCTCAATAATCTCATCATTAGTTGTGATTTATAAATTATCTGTTGTCAAATATGTTCTAATGCAATTTATCCAAATTTTAAAACAATTATTTTTTCTTCTGGTAAACAAATTTATTATTCTCATTTTTTCATGTGAACATTTTGTAATTCAATCCAAAATCTATGATTTTTTATAATGTTCAAATATTTGATAGAAAATTTTCATTGTTTAAAAATTGTTTAACTGATCCCACCAGATTTTAAATCTTTCCAAATCTTTCCAAATGTAATATATTCCAATAGCATGAAAATGATAATGCACTGTTGTGCAAACGATTTTAAAAAGGTTTAAACGGCTTTAAAAATGCTCATGTTTTCATAAAGAAATAAATTTATTGCTTTCTCGCTATTCCAAATAATAATGCAATTTTCCTTTACCTTACACTTTTCTATTTTCTTTCTGTAATTTTTCTGAAATTTACCCTTTTCATTTATTTCAGTCAGTTAACAAAATTGTTTACTAAGTAATTAATGATTTTATCATTTTATCAATTAATAATTTTTAGAACCAAATTAATCGCTTACAACACAATTTTGTCCTTGCCATAGTTCTCATAAAAATTTCCGTATGGTCCAATCACGTTAAATATCAAGTAACAAGAAATATAGTATTCTAAATTATAAAGATAATTCTCATTCCTCAAGCTCGAGAAGCCGTCTAATATTAATTTGACTGGAAGACAACGATAATAGAACAGAAATTCCTTATAATTTGCAAGTTTTTAGGATCGATAAATGATAAATGAACTAGTTTACTCATAAAAAGGGATGATTCATACATTAGGCAATGATAAATAACGGAATTACCTGACAAAATTTTCTTGTTGATAAATTTTGACAACCATGAATCATAGGGACTCGATTTTTTCCAGTTTTTGCTTCAACTGAAATATTACATACAATTATATAGAGATCGTCAGAAGCTGATCGTTAACTCACTTTAGCTTCTACAATTGAATGAGTAAATCTTCGTGGAGAAATTTTTGATTCAGATGTTTCATTTCTCTCAATATCTGAATCATATGAATTCTGTGTTTCCATGTTTCATCTGTTTGCAACATTTAAATGTTATATCATATTCTATATTTTTTTCAGAGTCAAAGCAAAGAGATTAGTGATGACAAAATATAGATTCGCCATGATGAGAAAACATAGATTCCCATCAGTTAAAATACCATAGCAGATAAATGTACAAAATGAAGGAAGCCAGCTGGAAAGCCATCAGAACCTGTGGGGTTTGGTCTACAAAGGCAGGTGTGTTAATCTATAAGGATGAGATTTACATCTACATTTGACAAAATTGAAGAATGCTGTGTGAAGGAATGATTTTTAGTAAGGACGGATAAACATGGAAAACGGAAGTAGATCTGATGAGAACTGGAATAAGCATTGAAATGCAAATTATCTATGAGAATATGGAGATGGATAAATGGAAAAATACAATGATTTCTATAAAACAGTTTTTACAAATAACTATTCACAGAAAAATAAACGTTCAAAAATATTTGAAAATAGAGATCAGGGTCGAGAGATTTCTTGACATTTCAGGTTTCCCGACGGGCCAGAGATCAACATTCATCTGCAAAATCAGTAGAGAATAAATTCAAACATTTACAAGATGCAGTATCGGTCAGCTAAATTCAGATTTTGAAAATCTGAAGAAAAATTTTACAGAAAAGTCTTAATGGCTTAGTTAATTGTTACTTCTGCAAAAGCTTGATCGTTTTGCATTTTAAAATTTTCAACTTTAAAGCTGTAACTCGACAACGTGCATGTTCCGAATTAGTAATATCGTAAACTTTTTTGAATTCGGGGTTTACTGACAAACAATTTATTTGAGTTCACTGAATACCATTAGAATTATACTACAATTGAGTGAGTCGATAACGATGCTTTATTCAGAACTGAGCAATTAGATGATAGATTAAAAGGGTAATCTTGTCGTATATTGTCCTTCTCCTATCATAAAAAAGCACACAAAGAAACTCTTGAAAATGGTAAACCAATAGACAGAAAGATTAAAGGTCATGAGATACATGAATTAGTTGAAATAAGAATTATGTAAAATGGTTGTTTACGTAGTAATAACAAAAGTAATCCAAAAAGACATCTCAGGAGAACCTAGCATAGCAGGTAACATCCAATCATTAAAACCACCAGACAAAATAGGCATTCCTTATTGTCTGTGAGTAGGTTCTTTCTTTGATCTGTTAATTTATGTACGACATAGATGACTTTTGGCTGTTTTAACTTTTTGTTTGGGTAGTAAGGAAAGTTTGAGGAGTAAAACTGAAAGTTATTTCCTCACCTTGCATAGAATCTTTTGTGATAACATAAGGGATAACATCAGAGATATATTATCGTTTCATTTTATCAGTCCTATGAAATTCAATATTTTGTCTAGTTGTAGAGGGATAGAAGGTGAACTAATGTTCAATCTGTGCATCATTTATCGATGAGCCCTTTAGACTGTATTGTCTACCTCTCTCTAAAATGGCGATTTCAGCATGGCCGGTATTAAAAGTGTTGTAGAAACTAGTTTACTCTATCCTTTTCATTCTTCACTATTGCAGTTGGGAGATATGACTCATCTCTCATATTTTTCGCATCCCTGAATTGACAGTCTCCTTCAGACGAGGACGAGGACGAGGACGAGGACTATCAAAGGATTCTCTGGTCAAATTGTTCGTTTATCAGTGAAATCTTTAGTGTCCATTTGGTATATCAATTATATCATTCAATAAAAATTTGCCAAACCCTCAATTATTTTTAATTTTTATATTTTCTATATATTTTCTCTTATCAGTTAATCATCCATCTATTAAATCTTATCAATCATTGTACTTTCTCTCCATTTATACGGCATTTCCTCTCTTTTCTTACATTGCTAAAAGCAAAATTATGTATTCGTTGATAGCACAGTATAATACTTTAATTTCAATCCTTTTTTCTCCTCTTTTATTCATGGAAAGGAGTTCTGCCAGGTTATTCATCCAATCATTGTTCTAAATTGGCTGAATTGATTTTCTCAAAAAAGGATTTGCAATAATGCAAAATGAAGCACCAATATCGCTATCACGAAAACGACAACTATCGCAACTGAAAACGATACCTTCCGTTGAATGTTTCCTTGGTACAATGTTGTTTGTGATCGCTATTCAGGTACTTCAATCCTTTTTTTGTCGGAACATTCGTATCACTCATTTATTCAGATATGTGCAGATTCTATGGTTGGATAGCATTCTTAGAATAAATTTACAGAAATTATCATTAATGACTTTTATCTGAAATCCTACAGGGCTCTTATCTTGCATACGTAGTTGGCATACTGACAAATCTGGAACGACGATTTGGCATATCAAGCAAAAAATCCGGTGCTTTATTATCATTTTATGATATTGGACATACTGTCTCTGTGGTACTGATTGGCTTTCTGGCCAATGATAAGCATTTACCCAGGATTACAGCTGCAGGTGATAGCACTGCAAGATATTAATTCTTAATTAGTTTTGTATAAGATAGGAAAAGTGACTAATCGATTTGAAAATTGCTGTAGCTCGCAGAATAATTATAGTTGTATTACAGGAGTAATACTTAGTGCTATATCGATGTTTGTATTAGCCTTACCAATGGTACTGTTTGGAGCACAATCATCCAATGAATCATTAATGTCACAACGTGAAGTCAGTTTTTTTAGTTTATTTCTTCCTATAAATTTTTATTTTAAAAACTTTTAAAAATATAGCGATGACCATTTACATGAACTTTTTAGTTTTTTACATTTGCTCTGATTCATCCTACAAAAGATACTGAAATTGTAAAATTCTAATGATACGATATCAAACAGTCTAGATCTTAGCTTCTTCTAGTGCAATATGTTTCACTTCCTATGTTCCAAAAAGGAATCTTGTTGATTTTGCAGCTCGAATACATTCTCAGGAATATTTGTGATCCATCGCGAATCACTAATGATTCAGAGAGAAATTGTAAACTTCAAGAGGATGAACATTTTTTGGCATTTTGTATTCTGGTCATTGGTCAAATCTTGGCTGGCATTGCTGCTGCACCATTCAATACAGTGGCTTATGTTTATGTGGACAATAATCTGGCTGACAAAACAAAATCACCATTTTACTTGAGTATTTTTTCAGCAGTTTTTATTCCTCGTTGAGAACAAACATAAAATAAGACTTCGAAATTTGTTTCAAATATCAAATCGCTTCGCATTGCTACTCATTACGATCCAAGATTTTCAAGAGAAAAGTAATTCAAGTTTGAATTCTGAATATTTTCGAAGAGGGAGAGAGTCATCTTATCGGACATATTTAGTATCTAATTGTTATAGGTTTGTTATCCAGTATGTATGCATTTGCGCCAGCTTTTGGATTTGCATTAAGTGCAGTTGTCACACAGTTATATGCGACGATTTTTGATGGTACTTGAGATACTTTATAAATGAACATTTGACCCATTAAAAGCATGAAAATTTATGGAAACAGGTTCTTCAATAATGATATAGTTGTTAACTTTTTATCAGATATTACAAAATTAGCCAAGAATTCATTTCTTATTTCTTTAAGGAACAATCAGGAAATGGTTTGATAAGATTTTAATTTAAATCAGTTTTTCTTATAGCACCTTCAAATGTAGCAAGTAATAGTGATGAATGGATTGGAGCTTGGTGGCTTGGTTTCATCATTTTCGGCTTACTTTACTTAGTTGGTTCCATTCCATTGTTTTTCTTCCCCAAAAAGTTGCTGCAATATGATTCAAATTCATATGAAATGCAACAGCTGAGGTTGAATTATTTTTATTATTTTGTAATTTCACGCAAAGTAAATTTTAATAATGAGATTATTTGATCGTAACATAACTTCAAATGCTAACAAGGCAGTTATTCTAACTATTACTTTAACTAAGTTCAGTTAACATAAAATACTAGTTAATTCTGCAAAAATTTTAATGATAGAAAATTTAATCTTAATATTTACTATTGAGTTCACGTACTTGATTGATCCTCTTACCGACTTATTCTTATTCTAGTTGCAGGAATGAATGTTCCTATGATCATGATGATCATCAAATCGTTGTTATCGAGAATAATGAACATTTGCAGGAAACATTCTGCAAACGGTTAAAAGCGATTTTCGCAAGTATTTACTAACTTTTTTCCTACTTGAAACTAATTAAAAATTTTTTCAAAATACAAAAAACAGTGTGTACTAAATTCATATTAAAAAATTCCCAGAATTTCCGGAATTAATGAAGAATCCCGTATTCACCTCAATGATAATTGGATGGATGTTTGGTTCATATCTTACTAGTGGTTACAGCACATATCTACCAAAGTATATCGAAACACAGTTTGGTCGTAGCGCGTCAGTTGCTGATATCTTTGCTGGTAAATTAATTGTTAGTAGTATTATTGACGTCCTTCTTAAAGAGAGATGCGGTCTGCATTGTGAAATTATAGTAAAGGTTTTATTGTTTGATGGACAGGCTTATTCTTCTTGATATTATCAGGAAATGAACTGAGAGTATTTGCTGAGCAAGTAGCTTAGAAGAATGTTTATAGTGAGACCATCAGTGAGGTTGTTCGTGAAATTGATCGTGAAGCTGATTGTTGATAAAACTAATCTTCGATATAAAACAGTTCTCAAAACACAAATTACATATGCTGTCTTTGTTGGCGATGTTGACAATAGGTAGTACTCGAGGGAAAGACTCATTCGATATACGAAAAGCGAATAATATAATCATTTGGCAGACAGATAACAGACACATACAATAGATAAAACCGATGGTAATTGATGCTAATCATTTACAGTGAATTGAAATATCCAATAAAGCATGTCGTCGTCCTGTTTGACTGCTATCTTTGATGCAAGTATTCCTATAACATCAAAATACAAACATATTTCAATTACATAAATGTTTTATATTATGAAATTACTTCAGGTTTCTGATTATCTCGAGGTATAACTTTTGCAGGCATAGTGTCAATTGGTAGTATAGCAGTTAGCACAGCGCTGGGTGGTTATTTGCTTACAAAATTTAATCCATCGCCTCGAAAAGCGTTACTTTTCCTGATTGCCACGTGGTCTATCATTGTAATCACGTATTTGATCGGTGCTATAATTGGTTGTGATGAGCCACAATTGAAACAACTCTTTGTTGACACCGTTTCCATCAATAAGTTGGGAATATTTCATCTTAATTCTTTAACCTTAATTAGAACATGCTGAAATCTTCCGAATATTGATGTCTCGTTGCATTTCTAATAATTGCTTAAAATTAGTTTTCAGAGAAAAATTCAATGATAACTTAGAGTGTAGTATTGATTGCGAGTGCAATCAAATTGATCTCTTTAATCCAGTAAATTATCACACAGTGAACTATTTCTCACCATGTCATGCTGGTTGTCGCGAATATAATTCTCACTCGCAAAAGGTATGCTTCAATTTTTTAATATTTAATAAATTTAGACATCTCTACTACAGATTTATAACTTGAATTCATCAGTTTCTAGTTGTCATACTGAAATTATCTCAAATTAGTGAATTTGAGATAATCTATTACATTCTTTAACCATAACCGTGTAGCTATTTTGATCTTACGCATACCTGAAGGATGGGACTTTATTATTTTCGTTTTATTCAAGTATTAAATTATTCCATCCATTCCATGATTGCTTCTTTCGACTCAAAATGACAGTTACTTGTTTCGAAAGTTTTCTTCTTTAATTCTGAAACAATCCATCAAATATGATTGGCGGAATGTGCATATATCCATTCCAGTGGGATTCATGCTTATGTGCTGATAATGGCTCAGTTGAAAGCGGTTTGTATATGGATGAATGTAATGCTATATTCATCTATGTTGCTATAGTATTTGTGGGCCTATTTCTTGGCAATTTATTTTTCATGACAACAATGATGGTTGTTTTGAGGTTTAGTTTACCTCTTTTTTTTCGCAATCATAACAATAAACAATTAATACAGTTCCTAGTTTACTGTATAAAATGAAAAGTTTGTCGTGTTCATTGATGAAAAACTGTAGAGAATCTGTTTAATTTTGTTTAAGATGGATGCAGTAAAAGTTATTGCTGAATTTCTTTCGAATATCAATCTTTGTCTTGCTGTGAACATGTTGCATTAGTTCTCCGATCCAAGTTCCACCTCTTACATCTCTTACAGAAACTCTTACAAAAAGTTATTTGCTTGATAAAATTATTTTCGCTTTGCAGATCCGTATATGATGATGAAAAAGTTCTAGCGCTAAGCTTTGCATCCTGCATCACAAACATTATGGGTAATTTGCGCAATACTTTTATTGTTTACACGATTCTGATAAACTTGAACTTCTCGTTTGACTAATATTTAGTAGAGTATTTGTTAGTTCACTTTCAAATTTTCATTAATTTAAGATTTTGAAAATTATTTATTTTTTCATATTATTTTTGCAGGCTTTATTCCAGCTCCAATAATTTTTGGTTGGATTATTGACGAAGACTGTTTGTTGTGGCATAGCAGATGTCCTCATGATCGTGGTAATTGTGTCATCTATGATAATGAAGCATTTCGACAAACTTTTCATTTAACAAGTGCTGGCTTTCAGTTTTTTGCTGTCATTTCAATTATAATTTGCTATTTGTTCAGTTGGAAGTTTACATTCCCAGAAGAGGAAAAGGAAGAAATCTATGAGGAATATGATGGAAAGCAAGTTGATAGTTTCATCTCATAATCAAAAAATCTTTTATAAATATTTGAAATGTTCTGAAAATTTTGTAGAATGTTACTATGGGAAATGACAGAACTGAATGAATTGCGAACTTTTATTGTGTCAGTAATTATAATTAAAATGATTTGAATTTTTTTATTCAGAAAGCTTTTTATGATGATCTCTCATTCTATTTTCTGTACGTTTTTTTCTTATATGTTTTATGTCGTTAAATTTCCTCAAAGATTTGTGCATAATTATTACAGATATAACAACTTTGAATTCTTTCTATGAAAGACTTTTCGTATATTTTCAAGAATTGTTTGAATTCATAAAGAAGAAACATTGCGATAGCAACATTTAATTTATAATGTTTTTAAAGAATGCATAAATAAATAAATAAAGAATCTAAAGCAAGTAATCATATAAATCAGCTAAAGTAGTAAATTGGAGACAGCATTGAGGACAACAAGAGCATTCAAGAAATCATAACCGGAGTGATCGAATTCCATAATAGTACTCAAAATACCCATAACACAATACGGCGTCCAGAATATCATGTTTAATGTTAGCATTAAAAAAGCCTGAAACAGCAATAATTGGCAAGAATTTTCTGGAAACTAGATTCAAACAAATTTAATTTGTCAGTGATTCTCGAAAGCGAAAAAAGTCACGACAATAATTGCGGGACATCACATTCGAATCTCGACAATTTTGCAAATAGTGCAAACGACGGATTTCAAATTTGAGACGAAGTGGCAGAAGATTTAAAAAATACTATGGAAGAAATGATTATACTTTTATGAATGAGAAGAATTTCAAGTTCAAACCCATTTAGGCTTGAAACTGATTGGAATTCGCTTATTTTAAGATCAATGAAGGATTGTAATTCAGGATGAAAATTAGACTTAAGTAGTTGATTCTTAAAATTAGAAGAAGTTTGCTGCTAAATAGAAAGAAGATTGAGATAGAAAGATTTGTTGCAAAGGATTTTAAAGACTTTGAAATCAAACTTTTCGTCGAGTTTTCCTCCGTGCCAAAGCAACCGTATTTTTCCATGCAACTGAAGATCGTCGGTGTTTTGTTTCTTCCATTGCTAAACTTTCATCGCATCGTCGATTTAAAAACTTTAACGTTGGTATTGGCAAATGATAAATCCGTTTTCGGTTAGTTTCACCGCTTTTATCAAAAATATTGGTACGAGTCGTTCCAGTATTTCTATCCCAATGTCGCAATAAATCTAAAATTCAAACTATTGATGAAGAAATAGGTTCACCATAGAACAATGGTTATCAAATCATTAAGAAGACAATGGATGAATGGATCCAGTTAGCTTTCAAATTTTTATTCAACATGAAAATCCAAATAATTTGTTGCCAAAATCTCTAACTGAAACAAAAGTTTTATGACAGATTACTAAAAATGTGGCAAAACAAAGTTAAGTGATTCTAAAGGGAAATTAAAATGAACATTTAAAAAAATGTTGAAAATCTTACCTCGTGTACTAGGATCATTGTTCGTGGGGAATTTACCTTTAGTATTCTTTGATGCATTCGTTGTTCGTCGGAACCAAAAATGTCTAAAATTTTAGCGGTATTAATTTTTCTAATTTAAAAAAAAATATGCCATCGTCTGTCACTACTGAAAATCTAACGTAAGCTATCTACACCAGATATCGAATCGAGTATTCCATCAATCTAAATCTCTCAATAGATATATTTCGTTAGATTCATTAGCTATAACCTGTTTTTTACGTCTTATTTCTGTTTAACATAAATAGGATAGAAATGAAACAACTCTCTATTATTGTTTTTTTTTTACATTTTAGCTAGGTTCTGTTTGCTATCGATAAATATCTTTGTTGAATAAATTTTGCGTCATAATTATTATCCAAAAATTTTACTTTCACTTCACCAAACAAAAGCAATTATTTATTTTTTTTCTTTTGCCATTAAGTTTTTTAAAACTAAATCAAGTTTTATTTGATATTTTGCAAAATCATAATACAGTATACTTAGGTTATTTCATTCAATAGTATTCGGAGAGTGAAAATGACTTTTTAATTAAAAAGAATAATTTGTAAGTTACCGTTGTTGGCGAGTTTTTTTCTCATTATCATCATTATGGAATTGCTTCATCAAAATTAGCATTAAAGCATAACATAGTAATTCGACGGAATACGGTAATATATAAATGGAAAATAAATGGAGCGCATTATAAGCTAAAAAAATTATGAAGAATATTAGATTTCACAAAAAAATTTTGTAATCCTTTAGAAACAATCAATAATAATAAAGCTTCCATTTCTAAGAAATCATAAATCAGTCTTTTATAAGCTTAACTTGACATCTCGAAGATGCTATCACATTTGTTTTGTAATTAAGAAGGTTTAAGTAAAACTTATAAACATTCCCGCATTTTGTCAGTTTAAACGAATTATGGTAATTAAATTGAGGTATGACAGGACAATCCGGAAGGGTGAATCGGAATTAGCAGCATTGCTTGTCATATTTCGATCAGCAAAAACCGTCAGAATAAAAATGATAATAGCTTGAGGGATGATTGCAATAAATGAAATAATCTAAATGATAATCATATTTAGCAACAACTCAACTTACCATGTTCAAGAAATTTTAGCATATCACTATCACCAATATCACTCATATCACCAAATTCTTTCGTCAATGTGATATTATCACTAATAGTAATCCACTCCATTCCTGCATGTTTCAAATTTTCCACATGTGTCATTTCTTGTCGCAAATATTCACGAAACCTCATTACTGTCCTCAAATAATTCATGAAATCAGATTTCTGTGAAACTTTTGAATCAAATTATTGTATTTTTACCTGATATGCTATATTCTGAAAGTAAATATTACGGTGAAAGTGCTATTAATGAGATTTTATTACGGAAAATTAGGAAGCACTTAAATGAAAAGACAGACCAAACAGAGACACATTGCGGTTCACCATCAGGTAAAATATATACATGAAAGACGAAGAGTTGAGGCAAAGCGCAAACGATGGCAAGTGTCCATGCTAATGCTATCATTTGATTTGTTGCAAAATGTGATTTCTGGAAAATAATTTTGAATCTTCTGAAAGCATCTTCTTTTCCTGTCCTTTCATGCAGAACTAGGTTCGACTTTTCATCTTTAACGATTAGGTAAAATGAAAAGGTCTAATTAAAAAGTACAATAAAAAAATCATCACAATGAGGTAAGTAAGTCATTTGTGCGGTACTGCCTGCTACATAAGATAATGTAAGATATGATATACTGACGAAATGTTTTCCTTTTTCAAGTTGAACTAATAAAAATATAGGAAATGAATGATATATCATTCTAAAGATAAACAAAGGTCAAACTTGATGAATTCGACGCAAATGTGTTGTGATATACAAACGATCTGCTGCAATAAGAACTTGCATATTAGCTGTCAAATGTAACGAGAATGTATTGATGAATTTCGTCGTACGACATAACAGATCACCGCCATACCACTGAAAATATTGATCATTTTAGTGTGATTCTGGAAGTAAAAAGGTCACGAAGAAAGGTTGCAGCATTTGGAAAAAATGAAAAATGAAAATCGGATTTTTGATTTCTTGCTTATGACTCTCTCCCTCCCTCTCTTTCTTCCTCTCTCTCTCCCTTAGTAAAAGGTTGTTAGCAGAAAATGAAAAGTGTAGTTAATACTACATAAATGATGAGCTGAGCCTTCTGTTCTCAGCATTCATTTTAAATTCTGAAAATTGACATATTTTGATATAAAAAGGTGCAAAGTAAAAGTTATACTTTTTTTGGTAGACCTCATCAATAACACTTTTGTCTAGAATAAGTATAGAAGATAGTTAAATCAAAGCTTACAGCTTACATTATAAGTAATAATCCAAATGATTTGTGTTGGAGCATAAACATAAAGTACAATGAGATCTGCCACTGTTAGGCTTATTTTAAATTTTATCACTCTTGCTGCCAAAACAATATGTCGTCGATAGTTGGAATTAAATCTGAAAAAAAAAAGATTACTTTTCTTATAGTTTCTATCTGTGAGCTACAAATTAAGTATTAACTAGTAAACTAGTAGAAGGTTTTTCCGAATGTTTTTTCTTTCATGATTTCTGGTCAAAATTTTCAAAACTCATTTCATTCAGTGCTTTTTTAAAATCAATTCTCAATTGAAAATTTTAAAAAGCTTCAAGTAGGGCATTTTTCAGAGATGTTACCACTGCAACTATTATTTGGAATTTCTTTTTCGTTATTAATAATTGCTTGATTTACTTACCATATCGTATTCTATTTTTACTGTAGTCTAACTAGATTAGCTAATTTTCAACTCGAAGACAAAAAATACAACGATGGAAAGTGCATGTGTCTAAAGAAGTTTCGAAATCTGTAAAATGATTTCAAGTATAAAAGTCTTTGAATAATAGTTTTTATCAATAATGAAGATGGAAAATAAGTAATTTCAAGGTATTTAGAAAAAGAAATTAGTTGAATTCATATTTCCAATCTCTCTATTACATCCGTTTTCACGAAATTAAAATAAAATATGTGACTGTAAGCTTTAGCATAGTACCAGAAGAATTTATTGAATAGTGTCAGAGATTATGTTTGAACTAAAGAAGATTCGATTATATTCACAAAATGATGCAATCGAAAAAAGTTCAATTACAATTGATTTCAAATTGCGGGCAGAAACTGTAATCCCTAATGCTGACCAACAAATTATCATTGCGATTTGGCTAATTCAAATTGAAAAGATAAAATTTTAGATAAAAATTTGTTTGAATCCATCAAACGGTAACGTATAATGAAAGATCGGATCAAGCTGAAAGCATTTTGGTTTTTCGTGCTGTTTGAATACAAAGTGCTAACAAAGTCTGATCGTGAATGTTATAATTTTAATCCATCGAAACTATCCTTGATCATTTATTTATGGTTTTGAGCTTCATCTATACTAATACTCTATCTGCTATTATAGGATTACACAATTATCATGATACCTGCGTGACGTATAGCAGCACACGGCCAAACCCAAGAACATAGCTAAAGCATAGATAGCACTTTCGATAACATAACTTATACGTGCGGCCGTAAATTGATCGTTTTTAGAAATACTTTCATCAGCCATTACTTCATTTAATAATTCAGTTCAACTGATCATAACTCTAAAAAATATTTTCTCCCAAAATATAGTTTAATCATAAATTATCATCGATTTATTAAAAATGATTAATAAAGCTGAAAGTAAAAGCATTTGATTATTTCAAATACCATAAAATAACAAAAGAGATAAAATCAATGAAAAAGATTGTGCCGTCATCCGGTTAATAGATAACAAAAAAAGATGGAATTTAAATGCTCCATTTTTCATCCTATTCACTTCTATTGGCTTTTTTTGATTAAATTGCGCTTTTTTCTTTCTTTTTCGAATCCTAAACTCGGGACATTTTAATTGAAATGGTTAATAATTTTTTCTTCTTTATTTAAAAATGTCTAACAATAGTGACATCTTTTCAGCTTTCCAGTCAGGAAACTAGAAAGCAAAGCATAGCTATTTGACATTGAGGTGAAATAGCTGAATTGTATGGGATGACAATTATTGTTGCATCTTAGACAATTATTGTTGCATAGACAATTAAAAAAACGAGACAAACATTTAAACTTAGAAGTTCACATTTCTCATAGAAGATAAGATAAAGTAAAAATTCCTCGATAAAACTTAAGCATGAAATTTTACAAAAGTAAAAGAAAGCATTCGAAGTTAACGAATATTTGCATTACATTTATTTCTGCTAGCTAAAATAGTCAATTTGTAGCAAAATTTGTCAGGAAATGAACAGAAATCCTTTCTTATCTTTCCAGAAGAGGCATTCTATTTCAGATAAATATAAAAGAGCTGAAGAAATGAAAATCAGAATTGAGAAAGACGAATTGGAAAAATTGATTTTGTATTCTCATTTTATGCTAATTTATTCTCGCTCTCTATTACGAAATATTTTCCCCCGTGATTTTCCGGCTTGTCTCTCTCTCTCGATCGATAACAATACTATTACAATAGTGCAATAAATCCTAGAGGATTTCCTTAAAAAATCTTAAATCCCAATTATCAATCAATTCTGCTTGTTTCTTCATTTAACTTACAACTAAAACATGATAAGAGCATAAATGAATTTGATTATATCAATCAAAATTAATGAGTTAAATTCTTTAATACCTAAAATGATTCTATTTAAATGCTTCAATTCAAGTTTAAACTTTGTAATTCGATAAAATTTGTTCATAAAAAAGTTATTCACTTTACATTTCAGCATGAAATACTCGATGATAGTACCGCGATTTCTTGTTATTACTTTCTTATATCACTCTATGTGATTGATTTGTTCAGCTTACAAGTGGAAGGGTCTGGAAGAGATAATCAGAAAAACTAGCAATTTCATGCATGCAAAAAAGTTAATTCATCCTTATACTTGTTTAAAGGCAAAAAAGGAAGAGAACATTAACCGAAATTTCATTTTAAGCTTATTTCATGATTTTATGTGAAATTAGTTTAGTTTCTAGAAATTGATTCTTACATAAAATTAATGGGGTTCGATTAAAAAATGAATCGTTGAATAAGTTCAAATTTCATGTAACACGCAAATAAACAGGACGTTAAAAGTGTTAAATCAACGAAATTGAAAAAGTTAAGTTATTTCTGATGATGAATTTATAAAAGTTAATGAAATATACTGGAAATGATTAGAGAAATGAAAAGTAAACGAAAATGGTTGACAATATTTATAGGTTACCTGAATTGTTAGAGTTAATAATTTGCTTTCTCGCTGTTAGTTCAATTCTTTTCATCTGCTTATCCATTATTTTTCCTCTTTTCTCCATTTCTTTTATTCATAATTTCAATGAATTCCCACTAATTTCATCTTCTTTACTTTTACGCTCAAAACAATTTTCACCTTTAAAAATATTATTTGGAATTTGACCATTCAATATATAATTCAACTAAAACAACTAAATAATTTACCTTATTTTATCTTTATTTGTTAAGCATTACTTACCTGTATGGTTACTTACCTGTATGGCAATTAGCTGTGAATATTCAGTGATTTACTATTAAGTAATTACTATTTATTATCTTACACTATATTCTTCTTAACTATTCATATTTGCTAAATGACATATCGCATTTCGCTTATTGCCAGCTATTTCTTTTGTAAAACAAAAGCTTTACTTTACCAATAATTTTTTCACATTAATTTGCAATTTCAACCTGTCCAAATGAGTAAAACTCAATTCTGAGGGCAATCATCAATTGAAAGCTTCAAATAATTTTCACGTGGTACTTTTTTGGATTTGAAAGAAATTTTGAGAATTGCTTACATCGCAAGAAGTCTAAATTAGACAACAAACAATATGACATTATTAGCTAAGAGATGAATAACATTTAAACGAAAGTTTAATTTAGAAGCTATTGGAAATGGAAAATCTTAGAAAAAAGGTAATTTTTTATCTTCACGAACATATGCTCTAATAGCGCTGATACAAATTTCCTGATGATTGAGGAAAGAAAAATTTTAATTTAAAAAAGATTAATTATTTAAATAACTAGTTATGAGTAAAAAAATTTATAAATGTTTAAATATTTTGGAGGAGTAAGTGTGCTTTTTGCAGCTGACATTTCGAAGAATTCAAGATTATTATTTCAAGAGAATTCATTAATTCTCTCAATTTGGACTTTTTCTTTAGCTAACATACTAACTTAACATTTTCAACTATTTTTAGTTTTTACATTTTGAACTACTGTTAATTCTTTTTGAAAATATTCATTTCTTCAATTTCATTCTAGTAGGAATATCAGGTTTAAAAGATTTAATGCAAAACTGAAAGGATAAAGCTTGCGAAGTTTTTTCTCGAATCAATCAGTGCTTTTGATGCTAATAATTTACTCTAATAATTATATTCTATGGCTAAACGTATTAATTTTTACTTTTTAAAAGATTTTTCTGCAAATTATATAATTTACAATAAAATAAATTTTATTCCTTTTTTACTTCATTATATATATTTTCTTTCAGATATTAATGCGAATAAAAGGTGTCAAGAGATTACCTTTCATACTTTTTCCGAAGAAAATATAAAGTATAAGTTGGATATTCGACGTGGCTAGCATTAATTTCTTATTCTCATCAACGTTCTCTTTTTTAAATAAATCTTGAAAAATATATTTGATTTTGATGCTGTAAATGACAGCTCAAAAAGAAAGGACAATGGGTTTTTTTTTCTAATTGATATTTTGATTTTCATATCGAATAAGGTATAATAGTAAGTGTTGTTTGTGAGAAAAAATTGTGAGAATTACTCCTATTTTTATTTCGAACTTTTATTCTTTTAAACTGGAAAATAATCAAATATATGATATTTACGAATATCATTTTTCTACCTTTCATTAATTAATAAATCTCGAAATAACAAATTCCCTTTATGAAATCAACACCTTCTTAACTAAATGGCATATTCTTGCTATAAAACTAACCTATTCATCAATTATTTTCGTCATCTTTATTAATTCCACCTTGATGGTTACGAAAGCAAAATTAATTCTTATTATATCTGATTTCAATAGAAAGAGTTCAATATTTATAAATGAATAAAAAAATGGAAGGAATTTGTTTAAAGAAACTTCTGATAAGGATTGATAAAAAAAATTGCTAAATGAACTAATCATAAACATGATCATGATCATAAATTATCACTTCTTGATTTCTAATATTATCAAAAATAACTTATTTGTTTAAGTTAATACAATTTTTTTCCCTTCTTTATCTTATTCTCGAAAGTTGTGAATTCCATTAAAAAATTTACCGAAAGAACAAAAACCATGTGAATGTTTAACAAAAGATTAAAGTTAATTTCAAAATTTTATTAATTCTTAAAGTTATTAGTGATGTCCAAGAAGAAATTAAAAGGAAGTTAATTTAAGAATCTTAAATTTTAGTATTGCTCAAAATTATCAACTGACAATATATCTCATTAGCTATGAAAAATAATGCTCGACTAATTCATCGAATAAACTTTTTTTTAATAAATTGATTAAGAAGCTGCAAAAGAAATTAAAATTTTCTTAAAATTGAAAATATATATTACTTAGGAAAGTGATGATATTAATTAAATTTTTGCACTGGAAAGGAATGTATTTGTCATTCGAGAAATTAGCGAAATGATATAAGCGACTGTTTCTACTTTTGCTTCCTTTTTTTATCGCTGAATATTATTCTATCAATCATTGTAAAGAAATGAACGAATCGTTTAATACTTAGCAGAAAAAGAAGCTAACGTCTGCTTCCTTGACATTATCCCATCTTTCGGTAGGAAAAATCACTAACTTCTACGAGCCTAAGAGCAAAGTGAACAATTTTTCAAGCTTCATATTATCCCCTCTTTTGTTATCCTAAATAGATTTAACAATTCACTGACTTCTCTAGCAGTTATAACTTCAAATGATATAGCAGCTTAAGTAATAAGGAGTGGTTATTAGCATTCGCTACACAAACATCTATCAATCTCAGAATTAATAATTATTCACCATCGAAGGGCGTTTATGCTGCGATGTTGCGTTTTGGCCATATCACGCACGCTATTATGACTTTTTACAAATACACAAAAAAGCACGGGACTTCTCTTTTGAAGCTTCGATATTAATGAATGTTGTCGCTGAAAAAGCGAGGAAATGAAGAATGATGAAATCCTTTGTTCTGGATTTCATATTGTAAGCTAAAGTATGCGCGTGGTTTCAAGCTTTGTTAAAGAAATCCTTTGTTCTTGAAATTAACATTGTTAGCTGCATGTCTACAAACTTTGTCGATGAAACCAGGAAGAAGACGAAGGAATGACGACATCCTTTGTTCTGGATTTGATATTGTAAGCTAAATGTATGTTTGTGGTTTTACAAGCTTTGTTAAGGAAATCCTTTGTTCTTGAAATTGAAATGTAATTGGCCAAGATCCTCCCTCCTTCAGAATAAAGAAAGTACCAAACTATGAAGCATTGGAAAAGTTTGGTTTCAAGGAGGGTGGCGGCTTAACGAAAAGGTATAACGATTACCCTATCCCTTTGTCTGACTGAATATCGTTTTTTAATACTCGTCTGGATATTTTAGAAAATTTCAATGTGTCAATGTCGTGTTATTGTATGCTATGAAATCTAAAGTAATAAAGGTGTAATTACCCAAGTTTGAGGTCACCCAAAGTATCAGCTATCACAGAAGCTAGCAGTTTGCTTACTTACGAATAGAAAGAAAGGCTGTCACGTCGACAATAACAGGAAAGAAAGAACACTCTCTCTAGAAAGGAACAACTCAAGTCTTGTCACGGTTGTAGGAAATCGTTGACAAATATAACAAGCTATAACGTAAACGAGTGACATTTTCCTTCACATCAAATATTCTTGATTCCTTCAATAATACGTAAAAGATCACGTACGCTTCGTGATCACGGACGCAACAAGCAAAGAGCGATCGAAAGATGATGAGAAGAGGATTTGACTGCTTCGTCGATTACGGTCCTTCGAGGAAATGAGAATTATTTATTTCAGCAAATTATTCATGCTTTGTTGAGAAATTTGCATAAATAAATTTCTAAATCACAATTTACTTTTCTTTCAGTTTCGATAAAAAAATTCTTTTTTCGTGGGAAATTTGAAGAATAATTCTTTGAATGCGGGATTATTCTAATTAAAGACTTTTATTTTATGCGAATTAAAAAAGGAAGAGAGAGAAAGAGAGAGGGTAGTAATATTGATCTAACTTTAATAATATTTAATTTAAGCAAGTAAACAAATCATATATGCAAGAACATTTTTATTTTCACTTAGTAGAAATTTCATCTCTTTGAATAACTTAAATTAAAAAAAAAAAATAAATTCACAATGATATGGGCTCTTATCGTTAAAATAAGAGAAAGAAACAATTACTGTTTAAAAATTATTATAATACTTTTCGCCTGACTTTTTTAATTCAAAAAAGGAAAAATATAAACATAAATAAAAACTAATTTTCACTTTTCGTATAACGATTTGTTTGATAAATTGTTGGGAAAAAGATTAATTAATCAATTGAATATCAATTTCTTATTTTTATCTCTTTCAGTATTAATATTTCCTTCCTGTAAATTCCTGATATCATCAATACTTTTGTTAGTATTTGATAAAGAAAGCTTTTTGAATTTTAAACTGTAAACTAATAGGAGTCATATTTTAAAGGTGGCAAGTACTTTAATAAGCTCGCTAGAGAATTTCAGAAAAAACAATAGCAAAGTACCATAGAAAGTGTATGAGTTAAGAATAAAGTAAGCAAAAAGGAAATGAGATAAGAAAAGCCGAGTTACTTACAATTCAGGTTGATTGTGCCTTACTTAGCTAACATTAATCTTATAATATGAATATTGGTAAAGTTGAAGTGAACTTGAAATAATACAATCTTTGGAAGAATTATAAAAAATTTATCCAAAAATATTTTTTATAATCAAGCAAATTCAGCACTGATAATATTTACTTCTAAAATGAAAATGCCTTTACATCATTAATCAAAGAGACAATCGGATAAAATAGTAAATTGGAATGAAAATATAGGATAAATAAACTTTGATACATGCGTTGATTAGCATGAAAGATGAGAATCTTTGAGGAACAGAATAAAAATTAAATGAAATCAAATTTATTTCTTCTATCAACTAATCAACTAACTAAGACAGTTTGAATCAAAGAAATGAATAAATTCACAAATTCAAAGATTTTAAAGTGTAAATAACTCAAAATAAATTATTATATCACTTTGAATTTAGGAGAAAAGTGCGTAATATATCTTTGATATTAGATATATTTTCATATATTCATGCTAATTCAATTTTTTCAGGTTCTCCTTATTTGCAACTTTTTATAAAGCTTACTTTTAAATGCCAGAAAGTACACTAATAGAATTGATTGATGGATACTTTTGAAAGCAATTTCTGATATCTTTTATATGCTTATTTATCTTGTTCTATTCGATAATGTAATTGATATTAAAATTGCTTTGTTTTATATGTAAAAAGCTATAAAGCACATGGAAAATGTGATTAGAGGGGAAGGAGTAGAAGGAGATAAGTGATGATAAGCGAAAGAATAGAAAGCAAAATGTAAAGTTAAATTATAGGGAACAGTATGTTACCACAGAGAGTTTTTTTCACGCTAATAGCTAAAACTTCTTGCTTATCCTTGGATATCTTATGTATCTCTGAAAACGCTTTGCTTCTAATTTGCAAATATTTCGATTTTGATTAATTCGATATTAATTTTAAATCAGCTAAATGAAAGAACGGAAGTGATATGATCTTGAAAAAGCTATATGATCCAATCCTACCGAATATTTATTATAACTGAAAGATACGCTTGAAGTAGAACAATTCATCAAAATTTAAGTTATAAATTATTAAAAAAAATTTGTTATGAATAAAGTTTTTAAGAATTCGAAATCAGTTAGAAGGAGCTTTACTGAAAATATTAGCTAATTCTGGTTCATCTTCTGCATTATTATTGATTGATTCTTAAAATTCATTTGATTAGCAAAATTTTCTTTATTAAATAAAAAATTACCAAAAAGTGAACTATTTGCTCAGTGATACGCTTATCATTTAAGCTAAATCTTCTTTGAAGAAAAAAGTCAATTCACGTTTCTATTTTGTATATTACAATTATCTAGAAAATTTTTTTATATTTTAATAACATGAAATATTTCATGAATTCATTCACATCTCGAAGTATACCTCAGACACCTCGATGACCTCAAACATTCACATGTACACATATAAGAAAAAAAGGATGAGAGAAGAGGAAGAGATGGATATTTTGAGAGTTTAAATTAAAATTTTGCAAAATCGAGAAAGGAAGCGGAAAGAGTGACGTTTCTTCTCGTTATATGAATGAAAATGTAAATGATAGGATGTGGATAGATATGGTACTTAATGAAAGTTAAAGTGTTCCTTCCCTTTTTCTTCCTCTTCTTCACTCCAAGCTCATTCTTCAATCCATCACTGTTATCAAAGTTATTAAGTTAATTCCAGTATTTGATTGTCTGAAATATACGTAAACTAGTGAGATTACTGACTAGTTATCTGATAAAGCCGTCAGGCACTGGAAATATAAAATGAAAATTTCATTTCTTCATAAAACAATCAAAAGTAGCGCTTGAATGAAAGGCTAATACAGAACATTTCATGGAGGAATCTCTTTAACAGTATAATGCTGATAAATATTACTTTTTATCATACCTGAACTCGTTTACGACAGGTTGATTAACCTTTTTGAAAGTCAAAAAATAAAGACCGTGAAATGTGTGATTTGCTATATGAACAAATGAAGAGATTGATAAGATAAGAATCTCAACAACTTTTTTCTTTCATTGATAGTATAAATCAAGCGGACTGTTTTTAAAAAAGCATTCATTGTATTACCAAATTGCAACGTACTCAAAAAAAATCAAAATGAAGTTAGTATCAATCAATCAATTTGGTGTGATATTTATTCATCATTACTATTATCTATCAATCAGTTTAATGATTTTTTTCTCATCGCAATTATCGTTACCTCATGCAAGCTTCATGTTCCAACAACAATAATGAGAAATAATTTGATCGCTTTAAAACGATAGAGAATTTTTTCTTTCCTTTCTTTGTTTAAAGTATATTCTTTCTGCAGCGGAAATGAAATTCGATACTTCTAAGATTTTTTTTCCTTTTTTGTGGAATAATGTTAATGAATGAAATATGTAAGAATAATATTAAAAGAAGCGACGAAGAAAAGTTTTCAAAATGGCTGACTAATGAAGTATCTCCAACGATCTCATCTGTAGGCGTAAGATATTTCAGTTTTCATAATCAATAAGCTCAGTCATCTTCCTACAAAACTTATTTCATAATTTTTGAATTTCAAGAAGTTTCAAAATATTTCCCAGTTCACTTCCTTAAAGATTACCAGGGAATTGGAACGAAAAGAAAAGATATCGAAAGGGACGATGAGAAAAGATTAGCAGAGAGAGCTTTGAAGAAGGCATACATGTTGAGGTCTAATAGTTCAGCATATTTAAGAAAAAAAATTTAAAAAATTCAATCAAGAAAGATTCATAGCAATAATAGAAATTGTTGCTAATTTTTTTGAATAAGGTTGTCAAATTGCGCCGAACTGTCATTTGCATTAACTTAAAATTATCAACTTAACTTTAAAAATTATTTTCATCGGTGAATGAAAATTTTATCATTGCAACTTTTCTTAAGAAACCTGTCACGTAATTATAGCAAAGTTTATTGTTATTTTTTTTGAAGTAAATAAGAAATTTTTAATTCAGCTTTATTTCAATTTGAGTTTTGCTTCTTTCCCACAAATCTTCATCATAAAATAAATATAGCATAAATTGATAATAAAAAATTAATATCAGATGATAAATCCTCAAGTTTTCAATATTTCATGAAAGTACAATGTAGTGAGAGAAATTACTTCAAGAAAGCTGTTTTCAAGGAAAAAAAACTTTGAACACTTCATAAATGAATTGCATTAATGCATGAATTCTTGCTGATTTCATGTTTGCCTTAAAAAGATTTCACTGTTATCAACAACCAGCTTTTCTTCCTGATAGAAAACTTGAAAGCATTCTTATCTTGATTTATGAAAATTTTTCAAATAATTTGATAAGCAAGAAAAATTTTATATTAACAGTGATATTAAACATGAACAAGTTTCATTATTCCTTTAAAGGAATCATTAGCACAAAAGTTCCATGCTAGCTATTACTAAAGCGATTACTAAAGTCAATGGCTACCCGTTCGACCGTAATTTATTTAATTATTACTTGGCATTTTACTTTATGGCTGGCTGATTGTCTTTACAGCTCGTTAAATTTTAATGTCCTTTCATAATCTACTCTCTTCTTGAAGATTATATTCAAGAAAGGTTAAAACTTCGAGGAAAAAATCCAAATATGTTATCATTTTGTGGGAAAGAAATTCGTCTGAATTATTTTCAATTTCAATTCAGCAAAAAAAAATTTTTTTAATTCTATTTTAAATGCAAGATGTTAATTCAAATGGAAAAACGATACTTTATATTATCGAAGTATGCAGAAAATTCGAAAAGGAAATTCTTAATTGAAAATTGATAAGGTAAGTCAAAACCAAGAATATACTCTGAAGGACGAAATTATTAGCTATATTCGAAATATCAAATAATATTTTCATTTGCGATTCTCATCTGAAATATCGATAATCACATAAGCAATCTATTCATTTCAAATTTATTTTTAGAAAACAGAGTACAAAATTTATTGAGCTGAAAATTTCAATTATATCGATCACCTCTAAGCTAGCCAAGAAGCCTTGCTTTCATGTATCATACAACGGTATTGGCATCTATTCAATACAATCATGAATCTCACGACGATAGTCCGGACGTTCGTGATGTCACACTAATCCAAGTAAGTTAAGGTCAAAAGGTGAGGATGGTAATCGATATTCCAGAATCTTTAATCAAACAGTTTAGTGATTTCTCACTTCTCAACATTATACGCTATACGTTTAGATGAATTAAAAATTTGACGTAACAACAATGACGTATGCATCCTCCTGTAATGTAATGTTTTGATTAAGTCATTCTCATAGAGAAATTTAAAATTTCTGTTGGAGTTGGCTGATAATATTTGACTGTTCCTTGGATATTATCAATGAACGATCTCACGGCTCATGCATCAATCCAATCCTTATATTCCGCATGAAAGCCTTCCGGACCGCCTATACAACAAGTGCAGAAATTCCTGCAGCACTCGATGTACTTTGTGATTGCAGTAATTGCAGTGCTGCAACAGTAAAAATATTCTCTATTTTATTCAAATAATTGTATTTTCAAAAAAATTTAACTTATGAACATTTAAGTTTTGAGTGTGCAATTGGAAATTAAATATCATTAAATTGAAATTGAATTCTTAAGCAAACGATTAGCTAACTTTATGTGTTGGCCCTCTGAGCAGGCATGCGATGTAGGCACAAATTTCACCAGCAACCAGTATAACCGATCTACTTATTCTTAAATGCCAATGCATGATTGTTGGATAGGAACAATTGCGTATGGTTGCAATGGTAATGCGACATTGGCTGAATTATTCTCTGCCAGTATCCAACGTGTAACTGTAAGAATTCGATTAGGAAGTCTCGGGAATTCTGGGAAATTTCAGGGAAACAAAGAGATCAGCTTGAAGGAAAAAAATTCATTTCTAATGAACCTTACTGAAAGTCCTCAAGACTTAACAATAACATCAGTATCACAATAATAAAAAAAGCGAACTAAGCTTATACTTTATCGCCTTTAGGGCCAGTAATAACCAAATATATGGCATGAAACGAAGGTAAACGAAATTCATCCATGCCTAAAAAAAATTTCGCAGCAAAAATTGAAGTTTCATAAAGTTAATTGCAACGAAAATAACATTTTTAAGGTTTCATATCAGATGTCCATCTCTGGAATAAATGAAAAGGAATTATATCTCAATTACTTATTCCAGTCATGAATTACAATCTATATATTTATTCAATGCTTTATATTAATACTTCTGGAAAAGAATTAATTCGTTTTTGACAAAATGAATTAATTACTTTATTCTATGTAAATTTATGTAAATGTATCGATGAATGTATCGATCATTGTTGAATTATATTGAAATTGTCTGAAAGAGATATTGAAACATTGCGATGAAATAATGAAAATGAAAAGAGTTAAATTGACGTAACTGACAATCTGAATTCAATAATTCATTAGCTTCTCAAATTAAATAACGATCTTTTCACTGATAATTTTTCTAGTAATGAAATTTAAAGCTGATACCATATCTTTAATTCATCAAAATTCTTACAAAGTTACATTAACTTCCAGCACCTGGAACTTCTCCTTATCACTCCTTTCAAGAAGAAAGCGAAAATAACAGCATTACCATAGTAACATACCTGATATAGAGGTGATCAAGCTTTACTGGCAAATAGACACTTTTCCACACTTTCAACAATGTCCACATTGTTTTTAGATTATGCGTTATCAGTTAATCACAATCACCTAGTAATTGTATATTATCTATTTCTGAAATTAATAAATACAACCATACCTGAATACCATTTCAGAACGAAAAAAATTCAACTTTGGAACAAAAGTATTGCGATTTTTCTAAAATATTTAAAAATTCACAAAACAATTCAAATTTTTAAATTACAATTTTTGAAATTTGTTGAATAAGCGTAGAAATGCTAGTAGCATAAGTAAGAAGAATTTGGAATAAATTAAAAATAATTAAATTATCAAATAAATTAAGCAAGAAAGAGGAAATGTATCATTCATTAATAGACTTGAAAACTTCAAGAATATTTCTTCTAGCATTCGAAACTTTGCTTCTTAACCTTTGATTGTAACACATAATTTACCAGAACATTGGTTGATACGTCTTTAATTATTAAAAATAGACATTTAAAAACAAGTTGTTGATGATGTCGTGAGGTAGGAGGGAAGAGGAAAAATTATGAAAAGAAGAAGCAAGTTCTTCTTTCTTCAATGAAAAGAAGCAAGTTCTTGTCCACCGCATTTCTCCCTCCCTCTCTCTCCCTCTCTCTCTCTCTCTCTCTCGCTTTCTCTCTCATTTTCTTATCTAATAGCTGTACAAAAAAACCAGAAATGGAGACTGTATAAGAAACATGATATTTGAATTAATTAACCTCTTCTACTAATGGCACTATGCCATTTCACTTTCCATAACATTGCGTTGGTAATATTGTGAAGGTGATAAAATTCAAATAAATATTTTATAGTTTATTGGATTATTTTTGATTGATTCTTTTCTACCTACATTACGATTTGTTAATAAGCGCTTCACCGTGACCAGGTATTACAGGTGAATTTGATTGGAAAGAATTTTAGACTGAAAATTTAGACTTTCTTCTTTAGTTTCTTTACAAAAGAATCCAGAAATCGATATGGTTGGATGTTTTTCTATTAATCAATTGGACATTTTTTCTATTTTTGTTTTATTTGCCATGATTCTATCAAAAAAATTATCTTCTGCGTGATCAAATCTTAGTTGTTTGAATAATAGAGAAAAAGAAAGTTGGAAATTAATTAGCGTTTGAGGTTTAATCAGAATAAGAAATGATAAATGAACATTTTGCTTTCAACTTTTGAATTTTTTATTAAATAGAAGTGAAGAGAAATAGTCATCGGTCATGTTTGTCGACTGATTTCTGTATTGAGAAATGAACTTTTCGCGATGAAACTATCTTGATGATAAATTTTTGATGAAAAATTTACCAGTAGTTTTACCAGAAATGCCCAATCTATGTTTCAGAAATTTCTTGAAATTTAGTTTACTCTTAAAGTTAGTTTACTCTTGCAACAGTACTAGAATTCTTTTTTTTTTGTTATTGCTAAGAAGTGTTTTCTCATTAATGTTGAAAATGAAAGAGTGATTTATTTGTCACTTTCATTTAATTTATTTCTTTTATTTGAGCCAAATTCTTAGCATTACTTTTCTTTAAATTTTCGCTGCCCAAACTATCATACTTCTTTTTCATTTGTATTCTTATTATATCAATTTTTTAGAATGATATAATTATCATTTGCTGTAAAATGTTCAATTTAAATTATCAAGAAAATCTTTGTGACGCTTGGAATATAGCCAATTACTCTCAAATTAACTTTTGCCTTTCTTTGATTTAATAATAATGAGTTAACTCTCGGCGACTTTTTCTTTATTGTTATTAAATTAATCAAAACGATAATTTAAGAAAGGTAAAAGTAACTGATGAAGTACACGTTGGAAGTATTCGTTCTATTATTTTTCGAATGGTTTTTTTTCCGTGAACTTTGCTATTAAGCACATTCCATCAATTTCTTGCTGTAAAGCACCGATCATATCACTGATATTACTTACCTATGTTTTGATCATTTTTACTTTCTTTTTAATCTATCATATCAATCATTTGGCAATGTTTCGTCTTCTACCAAAGACATTTTGCATTGTTCAAATTGAAATTCTTTTTTCGCTGAAAATTTTCAGGTCAATGTTTGTCTTTAATTGGTGGAAAAGGAATCCCATCGATGGGTCTATTCATTAATGAGTTTTTATTTTGCTTTATTTTCGATCAGTTACAAAAATTTGTGAGTTATTCAAATCAGGTCCGAGTTATTGCATGCTTGACTTTTGTGAATCAAAAAGTTTTTTTGAATCTCAAACAGATAAAGAAGCACTCTCTATCTCATATTTATTCTCTTCTGAAAGATAGACTGAAAAAGTGTTATGTCGTGAAATCTGGAAAACCTCATAGTAAAATAAATTCGATTTTAAAGTGCGTCAAATTTGTTTAAAACTTATATAATTTACTAGCAATTAGTTTTGTGGTAAATACGTTGAAAAATGATTTGGCACTTTTTTCAATCGATTATTAAATTTTCTTATTTTGTGAGAAATTATTTTGAAATAGCTTTTCTTGCTTTTTCTATTCTTCTTTGATTCTAACAAATCTTTATGTCGTGCTTCTAGTTTCATCTCGAGTTTGAACAGCTTTATGATAAGCAGCTATGAGCAGCAATCAAATTATTCAGTGGATTATATTTTAGAATATAACAACTTGTTAAGTCCTGTATTTGCATAGATTTTAAAATGAGCATATTCTTAATTTGATTTAATATCCAAGCAAACATGTCATGAATCGGTTTCTCTTTTAAAATCAATAACAAATTAAAATCCGTTTAAAAATCTTGACGCAATTGATGAAAGAGTGAGAGAAAGCAACAATTTGTAGTTCTCTAAGGGAATGAAAAAGTTAGTATAATTAATTATTAGCAGTATGGTTTGTCAAATGCATGTGATGTTTGAGGTTACTGCCCGGCGTGATTTAAAACGTGAATTTAAACTTTAGACGTGAAGCATCCTAATAAGTGTTAAATGCTGTGAAGAGAAACAAAATTCATTAATGAAATTCAATTTTCAATTGAAGAGAATCAAGCAGAACGGACTGAACGAGTCACTCCAACGATCAATGAAGACAAGAAATCTTCTATTCATGTAAAACTCGTTTTATAAAACAATCAAATAAAAAAATGATGATAAGCTATGGCATCATCAATTATTCTCTTTCATGTGAAATCGATCACAACTAATATCATTTGATGGGTAACGTAAAATCAACAGATATTTATTTGTTACATACGGCAAATTTTTGTTTACTATTACAATTCTTATTATCATTACTGCTGCATTCTCGATTATCGCTATCATCGTTACAGAAATCATGATTGCTTAGTTTATCGTCAGTGTATCATAAGTATCACTAAAAAATGTATCATGAAAAAATTCTTTTAACTTGAAAACATCAATGTGATTGATATTTTGATGTTTTGAAGTGCTTAAGATAAGATTACAGATTATTTTTTGTGTAGGAATTGTTACGATCCTTTTTTTTGATAACAGCTGTGAATATAAGTTAATTTTAAATCCAATTTATTAGAGTAGGAAAGTTTGAAAATACTTGCAATCATTTTAAAAGTATCATATAGCCCGAAACGATTGCCGCTTAAATATATTATGAGCTTTTAGATTGATTCTAAAAATTTTCATGAAATATTTTTAAGTTTAACAAAATAAATATTTATTACGAAGAAAGCTATTGCACTGAAAAAATGAATTTTATCAACTTTGATTAGAACGACAATATCAGTAATGGAAATAATCATTAATATTTATACTTGTATTTTAACTTTTGATTTTTGTTCTTTCCTTTTTAAAACACAGAAACATCGACGAGTTCCTTAGCATGAAAATGAGAGATATTTGATACAGTCGATTGGCTTTTCGAAAAAGAATTAACTCATCAGTTATTCTAATTATTTTATCACTAAAAGCCAATCGTATATGCTTTGAATACATTTATCGCTTCATCAAATTTTTCAACTGAAAAAAAATTTATCATTTTGTGACATCAAAGGATATCTATTGATCCATTTCTTTGTTCATTATCATTTCATTTAATCAATTTGTGCGCAGTTTTAAAGTGGAAAAGAGGAAAAACCAGAAGTATTTTCTTCATCAAATTCAAAAATCTATACCCAATCATTGTTATCAGTATTTTAAGAGAAGACAATTCACTATTTTCCTCTTTAGGAAATTTTTTTTTCGTCTTGCATAAATTTTATTTTCACTGAATTAAGTATTTTTGAATTCCCTTTGAGGACTACTTTTTGATCCATTTAAACTGTCTAGAAATTGAAATTTAGTAATTAATAATTCTTATTTGACTAATTATATTTATAATTATAATTCCCAATTAAGTTCAATCATATCAATTTTTTGAAATAATTAATCTTTTTTACTTTCATCCAAAGATGTCACAAAATGATTTACTTCAAATGTTACATTAAAAATTGATATATTGATAAAAATTGATAAAAACTACAAATGACTAATTCATTGCTTTTCAAACTTTTTCAATTCATATAGAATAGGCATATGAAAGTAATTTGTTTTCCAACACTTCTTAATACTAACTTACTTCAATTGTTTACTATTTGCAAGGAATTGCGTCATTTATACTTAATCCGGAAAGATGAAAGTGCAATTTGAAAACATCAAATGACGTATCAACAATTTTATCGGCTTTCAACAGAAAACTGACAGAATTAAGTATTTGTAGTTTGAACACATCGTCCGATGAACTTCTTCAGCAATTCAACATCACGCCTTATCGTACCACGTTTTAAACGACCCGGTACACAATCAGTTCAACCGGATACACTCTCAACTGCCTGTAAGTATGCCAGTACCGAAGGACGTTTCTCAATCATCGATAAAAGGTACGTCAGAGAATATCTTTACTTGTTTATTTGTCTAACTATTTGAAAATAATAAAAGTAGCAAAAGCCAGGAAGGACCGAGATAGATGGAAACTTACGCAGGGCAGAGATATTTATAATATTAATATTTAGCGATCAGTTAATCTGATATATAAATTGTTGCTTTCAACAATTCCTTCCTACTTGGCTAGTTGATAATTTTCATCTAATCAAATATATCGCTGATTATCAGATAAAGCAGCTATTATCAAATGCTTCATTAAAACATATCTTATATTTTAGACATAAAGAGTCAACAGGTATGGAATCGTGGGACTCATCAACTGATGATGAGATAGATTTTAAGAATAAAAGTAAGCGAACTTTCATTTAGTTTTTTTATTTTGTTTCTTATTTTACTAATTTTTCTTTTAATTCCATACGAATATTACAAAGTTTAGTTTCATTGATATTTACAATTAATTTCTAATAAACCTAAAGTATAGCAATGAAACGACAGAATATCTAATGATTAAAATATCTTCAGTATTTTAAATTTCCAAATTCAAACGCAACATCACTTATCACGTTAAATTATAATAGAAAAATCTTTCTTGATTATTTGGGTTATGCATGTTTCTGCTGAAAAAAATATCAATGACTTGAATTTTGCTAATAAAGTACAAATAATCGAAATTAGCTAAACAAAAGCTAATTTGTTTTTGTTCAATCGTAGAATTTATTTTTAAAGTTTTTCCGAACAAAATTTCGCCTAATATTTTAAATAGAAATCTTTGAAATCAAAAATTTTGATAAATCATAGTATTAATAACTCATAACTGAAAATTTCTCTTATCAATTTACTAGTAAATAATTTTATTTAATTCTTTTGCAGAAACAACATCTGAAAAAAGATATGATCATCGTGTGTTATATCGATCATCAACAGTAACCAGTACTACACCATCACAACAGCAATCATCAGTGGGACTCAAAAAGAGTAAACAGATCAATGGATCAAGATTTAGAGTAACTTTATGATTGATAAAATTATGACACACAACTAAATAGTAATAGCAGGCAATACAATCTTCATAAGTATAACTGTATATAATTATTTAGATGATATGGCAATGGTTCTAGCGGTGAATGATATAGTGAGAATATGGAGTAATTTAGATTATGCGTTTATCCGCGGACTGAAGTCCCGTTGTACCCAGTTGTCATCCGGAATGTGCGGGAATAAACTGTTAGAATGTTTGAATAGCGAACGAGAATTAATCATTTTTTTAAAAGATTTTGCTTTTAATAATGCTTGTGCTAGGCATAACAAGAAAACTTTTTGGAAATTCCAAGAAAGTTTTTTTTCTTTTCAAATTGAAAATTAGTCGAAATTAGATGAAGAAATAAGCATTTCGGCTAATTTACATTCTGAAAAGTTTGACATAATGAATAAAGTGAATAGGTTAAAAGAAATTAAGCGACGGCTTCTAAAGAAAAAAAATTATCAAAACAAGCTTTAATTAAAATCAAAAGCTGAGAATGCTCATAATCACTTCTT
Source organism: Cruorifilaria tuberocauda (assembly GCA_013365365.1). Classification (NCBI taxonomy): domain Eukaryota; kingdom Metazoa; phylum Nematoda; class Chromadorea; order Rhabditida; family Onchocercidae; genus Cruorifilaria; species Cruorifilaria tuberocauda. The sequence goes on from JABVXU010000031.1 coordinate 297,680, forward strand.
TTCTCCTCCTTACTCCTTTACTTTACTTAAATAAATCAATAATGTATTCTTTTATTGAAAACTTGAAATTGATATTTTTAAAATTATGAGTGTTTGTAAAAGATATTCCTTGAAATTAATTTTAAATTAGCTATTGCAATTTGAGTAATTAATTTAATCATTCCTTCTTATGAGACAAAGCAAAGATCATTTGAAATTGGGAATTTAAAGAATAAAGTGAATTTATTTGTGAAAGAGCAATAAATTTATCACAGTGAACCGGTCAGCACAACGATAATACAGTGGTCACTTTCCACTCTTCCCATACAAACTTGATAATTTCAAAATTTAATCTATTTAAAAAAAAACGATCGATTTCTATAACAGACTGGCTCCGAGATATTAATTTTAAAAAATCCGATCAAAATAATCGATATCCGCGAAGTTGTTAACTGGAAAATTTAATTTATGATGCTTTGCAGATTGTTCCGCTAGAATCGTGTTACGAACGTGGTCGTTGGGCGTGTTGGGATTTCTACAGCAATGAATCTCCGAACGAACAACGTAAACGTCATACCTCACCGTTACCATTATTCAGTTGCTCGAGTAACAGTAAATTTTTAATTAATTAGACAGAAAATTAAGTACTATTTAAGACTTTATTAAGTAAAAGTATGGTTGATATATAATCTTTATGATAATTACTAAATTATATTATTTAAAAACTTTAGTGTTACTACCGATTAACTCTTTATCTTTTCTACTAGTGGTTTCAGTATAAGTCTCTTCTACTATTACATCGTTATGATTGAGTTATTCCAATTCACATTTTCCAATTGAAAGAAGTAACTTAGAAGCTTTTTTCAGCAAAAAATTCCATGGCAGTTAGAATTTTTATTTTGTTTATGTTTTTTTTTTATTTGAAAATCATGCTTCTTTTTTTTAGAAACTTGAATTTAAATTCATTTGCCAATTCTTTATATTAATTTAAATTCAAGCGTCTCATAATAATATTGAAAAGTTTTTAATTTATTTAAATAAAGAAATAATGTTTCAAATCTAAACATCAATGTTTTAATTTGAGTAAATAGCAAATGTAATTTACGCCTCATAGAAATTATTATTGTCAAGCAATTTGTTCTGCCTACTCCGTACATTGGAAAATGAGAATGAGAAATGTGTGATATGATAATTGTGATAATAATTTCAAGATAATCATATCACTATTCAAATAGGAAAATTATGCTTGCAGAATTTCTGAAAATACTTAGTCCATAAATAGCAATGTAGATTTTTTATAGATTTTTTTTTGAAATTTAAACCAAAATTTAAATAAGAAAAAATTTAAATTTATTTATCTAAATTTCTAAAATTAATAGATAAAAAAGATAAATTGTTTACTCTTTCTTTCTCTTCTCATCCATAGTTTCATTATATTGCCTTTCATCGATTTCAAACGATAAAGTAGCTAGATTGGAAAGCAAATTTTAAAAGTAATTGTGGAATAATGAATGAATATCTATGAAATAGCTTTACAGTACTTTTCTTCTTCAATTAGCTTCGAAGATTTCTAATCTCATTGCTATTTGCTTGTTAATTACAAATGGCAATGACTACATTCAAGTCAAATTTAGTGGAGAATTCAGAAAGCTATCACTAATGCCATCATTTTGTGAATTCATAAATTTCAGATAAAGCTTTCAGAATGTGAAGTCTTTCTTGAAGTATAAATAAACTTTAATTTTTAAAGAAATGCGAAAAATGCTGAAAATTTAAGCTGAAATACTGATAACAAATTTCTTTTTTTTTAAAATTACAATTATATCAATTTCAGAATTCTTTGCACAAATGTGATCATTAAAAGCTAATTCTTTTAATTTTAGGTTTATCTATGAGATCGTTCAAAAGTACCTGTAAACCATCGATATTTTCATCGATCGATAATGTACCTCGCACCGCTCCACCAAGTGATCAACAATCTATAACCTTCTCGTTTGATTTCTCTGATGAATCCGATATTGATAATCATTCTATGACAGAAGCGGTTTGCTTTTAAATTTCACGCTATCATTGGTGTTATGCTCCGGTGAGATAGTATAAGATTTAAATGGTGATTTTATTATAGCTGAATGGTGCGGTACAGTGTTGATCTTAAATGGAAATTGAAAATGTTAATTAATCACTGATTGTTCAAACTGTTGATAACTAACTTATAAATAGTCTAAAAATTATCAAATATTTTCTTAGTAATTGAAATAATGATTAAATAGTGATTAAATTTCTTAGAACATTCATACTTTTGTGGTTTCATTCGATTTCAACTTTTCGTACGAATAAATAATTTAACAGTAATGAATTATTTTTCGTTTTCATAAAACTTGTCAAAAAAGATTGGAAAAGAAAGCAAAAACTTATCAATTTATCAATTTGATATCTTATCCATTGCGCTGATTAGCTTTTTCATAATTCAAATAGAAAAAAAGGCGAAAAAATAGAGCATTTCTTCAAGGATAGCTAACATATTAGCTTCCTTGATTTCTTTCTCTTCCTCCTATCACTTGATGATAGTTCTCTGGATGATCGATAACTTATCATTTCTTCAAGGATAACTGACATATTAGTTTTTTGATTGGATTTGAAAAACCTGTAAGAATAAATTTTTTAGCCTTCGTTCTCCTCTTTTTCGCTATGTTTTTGCTGTAAAATATGATTATTCACTGAGTTGAAAAATGAATTTTTCTTTAATTATTTTGGTCAAAAAGATTTACAGTAATAAATTTAAAGTGACAGACAATTGCGCTTCTTAAGTGCATGATCAAGAATCTCATGAGAAAGCCATTTCCTTGCTTTTTTATTAAATCATTGAATAACTTTTTTTTTGCACTTTCAAATGAAGATTTCAGTATTTTCATGATCATTTTTTAAATGATACTTATTAAATGACCTATAAATTTATGAATTTCAATAAGACTTGCGATGATCTGGTGAATTTTAATTGAAATTTTGGGATAGAATAGCTCTTCAATAATAATTATATATGCATTAATTGAATCTTTCCATGTGAATATCAATTCCGTAAAAAAAAAAACTTATATTTTCTTGATTCAAAATTGAATTTTTGTATCAAATTAAAAAAAATGTAGATCAGAGATAATTGCTTTTTCATAAATTTAATTTGTAGTTTTCTGAAATATTTCACATATAATTCTAAATTAAATCGTCAATTTTTAAATCTAATTTTATTTAATTAATTAAATGAAAACAAATTAATCGGTCTTTACCGTCTCATATGCACAATATTCCTTATGCATTCCTGTAATCATTACATAAAAACTTTTTTACCTTTGTGCTATAACTGTATATATCGTGAGTATATATATCCTATATATAACTATAAAACTTTATAACTATCATGAGTTTACTTTTGAAGAGTAACATTCTTACACAATGCATCATTGATATCTGTCCATTAATTAATTGTCAATTTTATGTTTCCATTTGAACAGAAATGACCTCGACGAAAATCATCAACACTTCCCCATGTCAACCAGTCAGACGACAATTCAAAAGCAATTACAGAGCCTAAGATAGAATTTCAAATAATTTCTAAGTTTAAAATTGTGCACGTCAGATCCGTTAGTGCGTGGATCGTACTTCTGCTGTATGCGCAGATGCTCATTTGATAAGTCCATAGAAGGAAACCAGTTTCTTAAAATTTTAACATTTCTTCAAAATCGCTGTTCTCTGCAAAATGTTACTTCTCGCTACTTCATTTGGATCACACTGTTCGTTTAGTCATTGGATAATTTAAATTTTTAAAATTTTCAATGTTCACTTTGCTTTTGATAATTGTATTGACAGGAAGAAAAATGAGATAGAGGAAATCATTTCCGCAATAAGAAGCTTATATCCCAGAATGATTTACTCGACCTTTGACTTCCATACTATACTCGGAGAGAAGTTTTTCACGATATCTACAAGTAAAAAAAAAACGAATATCAAGCAAAAATGATATATGCGGAGTAATATTACAATATTTATTTTGTCGTTATAAAAAAAAACCATAGATTAGGTAATTTAAGAATCAAATCAAATTAATATATAAATTTCTCGATCTGGCCTCTTGGCCTCATTCTGTCATTTTATTATAATTTGTTGCATTTTTATCATATACTTATCCTTCATCTGTTCCAGCAAACTTTGTTGATAATAAGCAAAAAAGTTTCTTAGCACTGTAGCGCCGAGTTAATGGAAGCAAAGAGTTAATAAGTATGAATTCAAAGTTTCTTTGCATTTAATAGATGAATGATAATTTAGTATTTGGATTCCGAATTTAGTTAGAATTATATTTTAATCAGTAATTGGCACAGTAATCGATATCTGAATATGGTTAAATACAAAATTAGAAATACTTTAGAGATACGAAAATTAACAGTGAAAATATCTTTTCCGAAAACTCAAAAATTTCTTATTTTAGATTTTTTTCGCTTCTCTGGAAAATCTTAATAATCAAAAACAGCTGTTCATATTATCACTAAGAGTATCAGTTATATTTGATAAGTAATTCTTATTCGAAACTGTTCGCAGTCTCTTTCCATTCAATAATCAGTTTGTCTGATTATAAAAATCCCTAATTCCATTCATGTAAATCAGCCAAAAAGATATCGCGCAGTGTTCCATCTGCAAGTTGCAATTTTTTCTCCCATAAAGTAGAAATTTCGAGAGAGGAACGTATCAAAATGCATTTTTAGAATCATTTATCTCATGCTCTTTGAGTTCTTTCTAAGATTACTTGTTCCATCCAATCTTTATTAAAGAGTTTTGTACAGAAGATGTGTGTGATATTTCGAATGCATAGTTTGACAATGTTAGATAGAAATTAAATTTTTATAAGAAAGTCAAATTCTTCAATTTAGAAGATCGATTGAGGAAATAGTCATATTCTCGTTATAGTGATACAGAATTGATGATGAATGATCACGGATTTGTTGATGATGAACTGATACCATTTCAGTTATTCAATTTATATTATTTACATTGAAATCTACGAAGTTTGATGGATTTTAAACGCAAATTGAGCTCTCTTTAAAATTTTTATAATGCAGATTTGTAGGTTAAATTATTTTTACCTGTTTAATTAATTTTTAATTAGATTACAACTAATTCAATATAATAGACAATCACTAAGATAATCGTTTTTGCACAGATTTTTTTGATGGAATGAAAATTTAGTAAAATCAATTAAAAAATAAAATTGTACAATGGCTGCTGCATGCTGTTTACCTAACAGAAAGTAGAATAATTATCAAATGTGATAACTTCCTTGTTCCAATGAAAGGAAAAAGTTATAAATGAGTTTGAAGGGTTCAAAGTAACGTGCATAGCGAAGCCTGGCTGTAGTCAAAGGAAATTCTATAAATTGATAACTTTCTCCACCTAAATAAATAAATAATTTCTAATGAACCAACCTGTCGAAATTCTTCCGACTGCCGTCTCACCCATCTGCAATGTATTTTAATTAGAAAATTAATTTTTCACTTGAACGACTTTTTATTCCTCAAACTAATCATTTCCATACTTTGGAATTTTCATTTATTTCTTAGAATTGTTTATTTGCTTAATTAAATATTAATGGTAAAATCTTGAATGGGTGATAAGTGATAACATTTACATCAAGTTGATAATAGCTGTGATTAAGAAAGGTCATCCTTCTTCAGTGCTGATAATACGTTTCTCGTTGATTACTTTTTGTGTATCAATTAATCTAAATAGCCCGCACTTTTGAGGGTTAATTTAAATTAGAAAGATAAATTCAGTTGAAATTTAAAACGAAAAAAGTTGTTTGAAAATTTAAAGAACAAGTGGAGAGAGAGAGAAAGAAAAACGGAAGTAACGATGATGAGAAATAAAAAGCTTTAGATGGAAATGGATGAAATGAAGTGTGAAAGTTTGATTACATCTCTGAAGTAAATGCTATGATTCATAGGCTATTTTTTCACTTCTACTAACTGCTTTTGTATGTCAGCGAAAGTTTAAAATAAATTTAATAATTTTCAAATTTTAAATTAAGTCCGAAATAAGTTGCACTGACTAAGTGTTGTTAATTATCAAACAATTAATGATAAATTTTGAAGTGCATAGCTTTGCTTTATATTTCAATAAGTTTTTCAGTGAATTCTAAGAGAATGGAATTGCTCTTGAAAGGTGAAAGTTGAAGTGCATGCAACTTAATTATAATGATAATAATGTTTCATTATTTCAACAAATTTTTTACTTTAAATCTTTGTTCATTGTTTCGTTCTCGAAGTTTCTCAGCGTATAAAAAGAAATAATAAAAACGAATTTATACTTCTAATTGGGAATTAAGTTGGGTTGAGTAAAATTGAATTTTGTAGCAATTTAAATTTATTCCAGTAAAACCAGCTAGTTTTAGCCTGACAGTTACGAAAAATCTCAAAAGTTATCATCAGATCGCTCGAAATTTGAAAATAAAACCACCAAAGATTTATTGGAAAACAACGCAAACGGTCAAAGTATATCGAAATCAAATGCAATGGAAACTGAATTAGGTAAGATCTATACTGATAGTCAATTTAAAATATTATTAATAGTTTAAAAAGTTATAATTTGATATATCTCAATTTTATATATTTCAAATTTTTGAAGTTTAAATTTCATATACCGCAATGAAAGAGAAATTCAGGTTTTTGAACAGTTTTTTCAGGGCAGATTTCCAGCAAATTCTTAATTTATTTAAATATCTAACTGAAAATTTTTTAGCCTTGAGTGGACGTATGACACCGGTGGAAATGTTGAATAATTTTGGTTTGGAACGATCGTTAACAGCAACATACAATGATAATCGATTTATATTATCACCCGGAACAATTCCATCCACCGGAAATTCAGAAATGAAGAACAACCCTGATAAACAGCAAATGGATTGTAAAAAGATCGACAGCAGGCATGTTTGTGCAAGATTATATCAAATAATAATTGTGTTGAAGATCGAAATTAACTTCATAGTATAAAATTATTGCAGTATCTTTATCTTAATTTGTGATAAACGAATTGTTTATCACAGATTCTTAGTTAATGTTTGTCAGAATTTCGTAGTCATAAATTAATTAAGAATACTTTAATTGTATAAATAATTTTATATTAAAAGTTATTTCGGTCGTCAACATTAATTCAATTTATATAGAAACTTTAAAATCATTAGAGAGCTGTATATTTCAAGATACAACGGTTAGAGATGTAGAAATTAAAATTTACATCTTATAAGCTGTAATAAGTAGAAACATTAGAATCATTCTGGATAGTCATATATTTCAGATTAAAGACGGGAAAGCAACAAATTTAATTTACAGTTTATTTATACAAGTTTTAATTAATCTATCAATCAAATTTGGTATACACCGGAGAAATCCCGAGAAAGGAATAATTAATTAGGCGGTAATTAGCATTTCATATCGAAGGACTGTTGAGTTCAGTGCTATCAATCTTTTTAACTTTTTTAATTTTATTCGTTTGAAATCAATAATATTTTGAATACTGTAATACAAGAGAGGAGAAGACTGTATTTTACTTTTCCTGCAGACACTTAAACAGATCAATCAATTTGATCGAAAAAAATGATTACAAGTAATTTGATAAGTACGAAATATTATTTACTGGATGTTAGTTAATTAATTTTGATTAGTTAATTGTCAGAACAAACAACAGTGAAAACCGGAACGCATATGCCGGAAGAATGACTAATTACTTAATTAACGTATAAAGCGCAATAAGACAATAAACCGTTTTAAATTCATTTTTCAATTACAAATAATTGAACGGAAAAACTGAATAAGCAAGCGATGAATTGTAGCATTCGGTAGGATGAAGTAATCTGAAAATTTTAGCGATTAAGTTAGTAAGAATGTAAAGATAAGTATTTTGACTTTAATTTCTTTACTTACGGAAATGCAAATGTATTTAGTGCTCTAATCTTACACAATCGCATGTCTTCAGTTTATCTGGCTAGGTGCTAGGCTGGAAAAAGCTCTTTGTTATCGTTCTGAAAAATTGAATGGAAGTTTCTAAAGGTTGCCTTGTTGAAGCAATATGAGATTTCATTTAATAGCATTTCATATCGTTTATATTTTATAAGGTTTAATGGATGCTCTTTTGAATAGTTCAACGAGAAATAAAATCTAAATGTCTTCCATCGCTGAAGCCATGGCATTCTATAAAATTTATTATTGTTATTGGAACTCTTTATATCATCCACGCTTATTGATTCATTTCCCCACTGTTATTTTTTAAAAGTTTTCAGTATTCTTGCTGAAGTTAATTACAATCATCGATTTTATCATTTCTTTCTTTCTTTTTTCTTTTCATCATAATCATTAGTTAATTTTATAATTGAGAAAAGTATTGATTTTGAAATGTTTGATGAATTAAATCTAAAAAGTATTGCAAAAGTTTTCGCTGATTATCTTTCAATTCAGCCTTCGAATATTTATTCAAATTCTTTTTTGAATTTTAATTCTCTTCCATACGACTTACGTAAATTTCTTTTTACATTGCAAATGATAAATGAATCGATTGAGCGAAAGAATCTTATCATTACTGATAACATCATCATCTATGGAAAATTCTTGATGATAGATAAATTTTGTTTAGCTTTGTTGTTAAGTTGAATCGAAATATTTGTTGCAGAAGTTATAGTTGGTGCCGGCAAGAATAAGGATGAATATATAGCAATACCACATGCACATGCACATGCACACGCACATGCACACGCACATGCACACGCACACATATACACATGCATTCAAGCATCTATTGGCTTTATACTTTGGCACAATTTGAAAGGTTTGACTCACTTAAAAATGACGTTAGCTTACGGCGTATGAGAAGCAGAGAAGTACGAATCTGTGAAGAAGCGAAGAGCGCACTATCAGCTGACTACTCTCCACTGGTGATAATTCAACCTAACGTTTTCTTCCTTTTCCAAATCTTCCAACAACTTTTTTTCTCAACTTGTATTTTCATGCTGATGCACGCAGATGCATAAGCGCATATCGCTGCGTTTCCTTTCACTTAAATCCTCCTGCCTTCTTCCTTGACTAACTAGTAATTCTTTCTTGCCGTTTAGGAGCTTACAAGTAAGTGAAAGCTAATTATCATAAGGAAGCTTACAACTAAGGGAAAGTCAGTTATCATGCGCTGATATTGATAAACATGATAAGAAGCATGATAACCTGCGATGATCTTGATTTTCTCAACTTGTATTTTCATGCTGATACACATAGATGTATAAATGCATACCGAATTCATATTTTCTTTCTTGGACACTACCTTTGTCAAAATATGCTAGCTATTGCTTATAGCTAATATGAATAAAATGAAACGTACTTCAGTCTATACTATTCCACTTCACTTCAATTAATTATTCCATTTATGCTAATTAGATTCATTACTAATTGAATTGGCCTATTTTTGTTGAATAAAAAAGTTGGCCGAGTAATAGCATTGATTTCTACCATTTTTTTATTTTGTAAATTAATATTAAAGTTTTTGAGTTTAATTAAAACTTCAAATCCATTCATTCATTTATTTCATTAATGAAAATAAAAGATTATGAAGTAATTTAAATTTTTACTCACAGAAATTTTATATCATTATATATACAATTATATTTCGCAATTCCTGCTGAAACTGAAACTTAAGCAAAGAAATTTATTTTAATTTACGATGCTAAGTGTGATTTATTAGAACACTTTGAAGTTCTAAATTTTCCTTTTGTCCTTTCATTATTCTCAATGTTTTCTAAATTTCTCTAATCCTCAACTTGTCTGATTTTCAAATTTAAACTATATTTCTTTTGTTTTTTAGCTTTGCTTCTTAGACTTGTTTCGTTTCGTTATCTTACATTTAACTATTTTTTTACTCAATTTTAATCTAATCTAAATTTAACTCAGACAAGAAATACAAAACAATATGCATCCAAAAGGAGCAGCAGTGTATACTGCCCAATTTATGTTTGCTCCAAAAAAAACATGTCCAAAATATAATTGGTGGATATGTTATGAAAAGCTAACATACAAGCTAACTGGCCTAGAAAGTATTGATTGGCCGTGGAATTGTTAGTACTTTTTGTTTTTCCTATTCTCCAATATTCTTGCAGAAAATCTTTGTATACCAGTTATTACTGCATATTGTTTAAATGAAATTACAGTCAAAAATTTTTATCTAATCTCTAAATAAGTGTTGGTTAGCTGTAGGCTTTTTCAGCCTTTTCAACTCTTGACTTTCTTTTCTCGAACTTTCTCCAACTGTCATAAAATGATTCAGTACCCTTTGATTCAATGGAAGAAATAAGTAAAACTTGACATACGTGAAATTTCTTCTCTTCATTAAACATGAAATATTACTATCAGTTTTGTGCTGAATGAAAAATGACAATTTTCATTACTATCAGTTAACAGCGAACATTCTATCCATTAATTTCTATATTTCAATAAGTACAAAACCTTTGAGGTCTTCCGTTTCTCGTTGTTCGCTCATTCGAGACCAAATTTTGTGTAACTTCCTGATTTTACATAAATATCATCATTGACGTCATTTCCTTCCATTTTGTGATAGATGATTCAGGTTAAGACACTAAGTTCATTTTTAATTTCATTTCATTTCATTCTCTTTTTAGTATTCTTACATTTCTCTTTTCAATTTGACAATAAAGAAAAGTGACGGAATGAAGTAGAAAAATCAGAAAAGACAAAAAATCGAGAATCTTTCAACTCGTAAACTTCTCAAATTCCTGCATAATTTCACTTATCTCACTTTTATTTTTTCTAACTTAACTTTAACTATTTACTATGAATTCGGCGAAATGCAATTGTCTCTAAACGTAAAATATCAATTTACCTATCTGTGGATTTCATCTTTTTTCAGTTAAAATCTATTTAATGTCATTGGGTAGCCAAGTTTGGCTCAGCAAGGAAGCATTGGTTTTTAAGTAAGTTTATTTCAATACATTTTTTGCATTTCGATTCTAAAATACACCAAATTCTTGATTATGCTTTACTAATGGTATAAATGATTAAATTCTATTTAAGCATGGTACATAAAATTCTAATAATTAATTAATTAATCATTTTCATTTGAATGATAATAGATTTTGTGAACTGATTGTGAAGTGATACAGATTTTGTCTGACGTTTTGTTTAACTTCCATTCCTTTTTTCTAATTTACCTGCTAGCTGTCGAGAATTTTCTCGAAACTAGATTTCGATTATAAATGTTTATTTCTAATCCTCATAAAATATAAAGATTAGAAATAAACATTTATAATTGAAATCTAGTTTCGAGAAGATTCTCGACATTTCCGAGGGAAGAGGAAATTATCGTGAACTTAGCTTGGTAGCTTAAAGTAGTTTTACTTGAATTTTCGACCACAATAAATCGACATTTTGATTCGACAGTAATTAATATAATCACTAGAATAATCACATTAGCCTCTCCAATGATCAAGCGCCAATGTACTACCAGCTCGGCAGGTTCGCTTTGAATTATTGACGTGACTTTACTGATTTCACCTCCGGTTGTTTCGCATGTCTGGGTCCACGTGATACCATTTATTCGTTGATTGTCCAATCCTCTACAGTAATACTCGGATGTTGGTGACGTGGTTGTCTGATTAGAAACTACTGATAGTGATAACCTGAGAAATGCTTTTTACAGACGGTTCAGGTGACATTACTGCATCTCATCGCTGGTATCCGGATGTGTGTTCTAATGTAAACCGTCACCGTAGTTAACGTTGCATACTGTGTTTCAACTTCTTCACAGCTCCACTTCTGGAGAATGTTGAATGGTACCCCGACTCGTGGCACCAAAATTTGTCGTGACTTTCTTTGCTTTCGGGAATCAATGACAAATAAAATTTGCTCGAGGTTTGGATCCGACTGGATCCTCTGGTTTGAGCGC